>PVHX01024201.1:0-24439 GCA_004024805.1 Geosciurus inauris
TAAAGGTATAATCATTAATCATTTTCATATGCATTACTTGGAGGGGGATGGAAATGAACTGATAAATTACCACAGGCAAAATGTTATGCTGAGAAACTAAAGTGGATACTTGCTATATTCAAAAGAAATGTTTGTATTACCAGTGTCTCAGGGATCCTCCCTGATAAGAACAAGAGTACCACATGAGGCAGCCCCCAAGTAATTCACTGCTGAAACAACTGGAAATTCATTATATTTATAAGGAAAATAAGAACATTTGCTAACGATATGAATTTTCCTGGAGTCTAAAACTTGCTCTATGAAATCAAAAGAGTTTGTCTACTGTAGAAGTTTTAACCAGCTTTACAAAAAACATCAAAATTTTAACTTTTTGAAAATCCTGGTAACCATTTATGGAAAATTTCTTCTCTGTTCTTGGAATTCCTTAATTTGCAGCACCCAAAGAGAGGACCAATTTAAATATGTGAGCTACAATTTGACAAATGCTAATGATGAAATCTTCAGCATTTACTTGTAGTGACAACCATTTCTAATCACCTTTCCTATTAAAAAATACGAATGGAGAAGAATTAAATTGCCAATCTTGATGAATGTGAGTGCCTGAACAGAGGATTCAATTTCACTTTCACATGTAAGTAGAGAAATCTCATCTAGCACAGCTTTTTCATGAGGGAAGGAACGAGAGCGGGAGAGAGAGATTGATTTTTTTTCTACCCCCACTCAAGCCACACAGGCAGAGACCCATGAAACTATCAGTCAACAGCAACTTTGATTTTAAAAGCGTAGAAAATTATACTTAGAGGCATATAGCACCAGAGGTGTGCCAGATGTGGTACCACAGCTGTCACTTGCTAAAAATATTATATTTCGTGATGCTATTAATCTTTCAGTTTTAAATTAAAGAAGGAGAATATTTTAGTGAGCACACAAATTGCTCAGCAAATTAAAAAAAATACCACTAGATTTTTTGGCAGTAACATCAAGAAAATGCCACCTAGTCAAATATCAGACTACACTATAGAAACCAGTGTTAATTTGGATCATGGTGTGCTATATTAATTACAAAAGAAGTATATAGAAAAGGATGACAAGCCGGGCGCGGTGGCTCAAACCTGTAATCCCAGCACTTAGGGAGGCTGAGACAGGAGAATTGCGAGTTCAAAGCCAGCCTCAGCAATGGCGAGGCGCTAAGCAACTGAGCAAAACCCTGTCTCTACATAAAACACAAAATAGGGCTGGGGATGTGGCTCAGTGGTCGAGTGCCCCTGAGTTCAATCTCCAGTACAAAAAAAAAAAAAGGACAACAAAGAGTAGTATCTGATTTAAAAAGTTTTTGCACAAGTCAAATAACCCCCATCTCCTTTTTTATCCTAATTTATCCTTTTCAGATAAATTATACTAAAACAATGAAAATTAAATTTTAAATAAGAGGATGTGTTGTTATTCCTTTTTCGTGAGGTTTCCTAAGTAATTCTGATCCTATTAGCCTCAGATTCTGTAAAGGATCTAGTGAGACATAGCTTTCATTCTTGTCTAGCAATTGCAATTGTTTTGCTTTGCCTTGCTCTTGAAGAGATAGTTCACAGAAGCTGCAAATGGACAACCAGGGCTAGAAGTGGGCTATAGGTATTGTATGGCCTTTAGAAAAATGATAGTCTTTACTTGGGAAAAAAATGTCTCCATGAATTGAGGAAGAGAAGAGATTCAAGGAAACTCTTATGGAAAAATTAAACATTATATATTTTTATTCTGTCCTAATAATTCCAAATGTCTTTTCAGTGTCAAATATAGTTATTGTCTTTGTATAAGAGGATTAAAAAAAAAGGGCTGGGGTTGTGGCTCAGTGGTAGAACGCTTGCCTCATATGCGTGAGTCACTGGGTTTGATCCTCAGCACCACATAAAAATAAATAAATAAATAAATAAATAAAGATAAATTATAGCTTATTTAAAAAAATAGAGGATGAAAAAACTGATACCCAGAATTACATGTAGTACAGTAGAGAATTTTCAAACCTATATCCTGCCCAAAGGTGTCTTCTGTTCACTTCATACAAACAAATGGAGTCTTTTTCCCCCAATGTCTCCTCCCTATAACTTTTGGATTAAAAATTTTACATTTTAACAGTGTCAGGGACATCTCTCCTCTAAATGCTATTGTATTTTTTAAAATCCCTCCAGAAGCATCATTAGTAATAAAATATTTGTGCATCACACAACACCATCAAAGTGAAAAAACATTTGACAAAATGGGAGAAAAATATTTGCAAATCCCACATTCAATAGACAATAAAATGTTATGGGAGATTTGGAGTGATTAGAACCTTCATATATTTCTGGTAGGAATGTAAAATGGCACAAAATGTACAGAAAAGTGTGACAGTTCTTCAAAAAGTTAAAGTTACCAAGTGACCCAGCAATTCCATTCCTATGTATATATTTTAAGAGAAATGAAAACAGAAGTCCAAAGAAAAATTTGTAGAGGGATGTTCATAGCAGCACTATTTATAATAGCCAAAAAATAAAAACAACCCAAATGTCCATTACCTGGTGAAAAAACAGAATGTGCAATGGAATGCCATTCAGTTATAAAAAGGAATTAAATACTGATAATTCTACAACAGGGATAAACCTTGAAATCACTGTACTATGTGAGAGAAGCCAGCCACAAAATATCACATATAATATGATCGCATTTATATGAAATATTCAGATTAGGCAAATCCACAGAAAGGATATTAGTGTTTGTCAGAGGCCAGGGGTGGGTTTGGGTGAAAATGGGGAATGATTGCTAGTGAGTATGGGGGTTTCTTTGGGGAGTAATGGAAATGTTCTGGAATTAGATATGGTGATGGTTACACAACTCTGTGACTATATATACTAAGAACCATTTAATTGTATCCTTTAAGTGGATGAATTTTATGGCACTTGAGTAGAAATAATACAGCTGATTATGTATGTGTGTGAGAGAGTGTATGTGTGTGTATATATAATCTCCAAACCCTGTGTAGTGACAGAAACATTTGCCATTTGCCTCAAGTCAATTTTCTACATATAAATGTTTTATGAAAGAATACAATATTCACATAGAAATGTTTTATGGTGGCACAATACAGTATTCATTTGGGCTTAATGCCAGTGTTGCATAGATAAGAGTCCACAAAAGCATTCTCATCCATGATGACACTGTGATCTACAAGTCTCTACCTCTGCATAATCTGTTATCTTTTCAACTGA
Organism: Geosciurus inauris; assembly: GCA_004024805.1. NCBI lineage: Eukaryota > Metazoa > Chordata > Mammalia > Rodentia > Sciuridae > Geosciurus > Geosciurus inauris. The sequence goes on from PVHX01024201.1 coordinate 3,237, forward strand.
GTCCTTGAGGGCTAATATTGAGGAGAGACATTATTTACTTATGGAGTTTTCTTGGGGTCCACAGATATGCATTGGGGGAAATGAAGACAGATACCTCCTAGGTGTAAATGACAGAAGAAAGGACATCCTTCTCACTTCACAATTGTGAAAGAAACCCTGCAAAATTATTTTCTGTTTGCTCATCCACTTATACTCTCTACTTCTTTCTTACTTCACTCTTTGCCAACAGGCTGATTTTTATGGAATGCATCAAATGCACTCCCTTGCCCTCAGGCTACCTGTGGAGTGTGGTCAACAGGAGGCCCCAGCAGGAGGTCTGGCTCTCTTCCCATAAAGCAAAAGGTTAACCATGGCTGTGTTCCTGTGTCAAAAGCCACAATTGGTGTCAGGTAGCCCTCTCCCACACTTAAAGCTCTTGCAATTTCAGCAGTCCTTCCCTTCCCAAACACTTTCAGGCTTACAAGTGGTAGGGGGCTTTTTACCATTCCTTGTTTCCCTTAACCCTGCCCACACTGCCACTGTAATAAGGCACTTTATTATATTAAATTCCCATTTTGAATGTGCTTCCTGCTGGTACGCTGAAGGATATAGGAGCTTTTCCATCTGTAGGGTAAGAAATGGCAGTCAGGTCCTAGTGAGCTCTGTAATGGGAGCTTTGTACATTTCTCACCATTTCCCCTTTTTTCCCCAGCAATTCCATCATACCTGGCTGTCACAAATTAAACCTGTAAATTGCTTGAAGCACTACAGCTCAGGTCACTTAGGCCATTTAAGTAGTTGTTTCTTTGTCATTTGAAAGAAAGACCAAATGATGACCCTTATAAAGGCTCTAGTGTGCTCCTGCAGAATGAAAGACCACCTTGATCTGAAAATGGCTGTTTGTGAAGCCAAATGCCCATTTCAGCTGCAGCTAATCCATGCTAATAGGAAACAGTCACACAATTACAAAAGTAGGAACTTTGCTGCTGCCCTTGCCTAAATGTATGAATTGAGAATTACTATTTCTTCCTACACAGAAAAACAGGCTCTTGTGCCACTCATCCTGAAACCCCTGTCTTTCAAGCCAACAGTTTGTTCCACTATTTTATCTTTAAATTTACAACTTAAATTTTAAAAATTTTATTGTATAATTTTATTAGTGTACCCTAGCAACAGTACTCTGGGTGTACTACTGTTAATTAGATTTCCACCCACCTTCTGCTTGTTTAGAAAATCTTCCACAGAAGTTACACTTAACCATTCTTCTTAACAAGAGCATTCAAAGCAAGAACATGTATCATCTACCACCAAATTTTACAGCCTTTTCTCACCTCTAAAAATGCAGACTGGCCTTCATTTTGCAAATTAATTGTCCCTGCACTTAATGGTATAAAAAGAACAGGAATGTAAACATCAAGTGGACATGTAGGCATTTTCTCCCTAAGAATATGGAAGTTTTGTAGGCCTGATACTTCCATTCATCTGACCTGAATTGAGCCCTAACTTACACCCTTTCCTTCAACCTCCATCTCTCCACTTCATCTCTCTCCTTGCCAATTTCTTTTATTACATTAGTATGCAACAAAATTCACTAAGCTTATATTGAATTTGAAAGATGATTTTAGTGGATAGACACTTCTAGTATATGAACATTATTGTAGTACATGGAGGTGATCTTCAGTGCCTCCAAACTTCCCACCATTTGCCCTTCCTCTATCACAAATACACAAGGTATCCACATCCTTAAGTATCTTATATTGCTCATACAGAAAGAGGTCCAATAAACTAAAAGACATCAGAGACCTCAAGTGTCAGATTTTCTAGGAGGTTTGTTCCACTTCAAAAGTTGCCCACAGGAAAAGAGTCATCTCTAGCTAAAAGGAATTGCTAATAGTAGAATTTCAAACTTCTTTAAGAGATTTCAGTAGAAAGGACCTTTTTGGCACTCTTAGAAGCACATAGCATGTAGATGGTGCTGACCTGCCTTATTGATAAGCTGACTATATTCAAAATAGAAAAGAGGTATAAAGGATGAATCGCCTGATCATGTCCTAATACTCATTAAATTCAATTAATTTCCAAAATAAGTTGAGAGAGAAAGAGAAAAGGAAAAAAGGGAGAAGGAATTTCATTAAAATAGAGGGGCAGTCATCAGAGTAAACAAAGAGGATTGAGGGGAAGGAAGGAGGGACAAGAAATGAAAAGAACAGTAGAATGAAACTGACTGAACTTTAATATGTACATAAATGAATACAGCACAGTGAATCCCAATATCAAGTATATCCACAAGACACTAATTTTAAAAGAATTATAAATAAATTGCAGAAAGACCAGTAGAGAAGAGGGAGGGGAACAAGGGGAGGGGAGAGGGGGAAGTGCTGGGGACTGAATTAGAGCCAATTATTTTTCATGCTTTTGTGATTATGTCAACATGTATCCTAAAGTTACATATAACTAAAAAGAATCAATAAAAATCAATTAATTTCAAAGGAAAAACAGAAAAGTCATGGTTTTTTTCCCATTAGAAAGATATAAATATCAGTTCTTGCATTGAACTTATGGAAGCCATTGCCTCAAATTATAATTCTGTTTGCTAATGTAAGAGAATAAAAAAACTGCACTTAAAATGAAAAGAAAGATGAGATCTGGTACATTTCAACTGGAATAACTGAGGATATTGGCAGCTATGACTGGGTGCCCCAAGTGCCCATGCCTGTACATGTGCTCAGGTGCACCCAATATCCACAATATGTAAAGAACTCAAAAAATTAACACACCAAAAAACATATAGCCTAATCAATAAATAGGCATATGAACTAAACAGACATTTCTCAAAAGAAGAAATGCAAATGACCAGCAAATGTATGGAAAAAAATTCAACATCCTTAGGAATCAGGGAAATATAACACAAAATTGTACTGATATTTCATCTCACAGCAGTTAGAGTGGCAAGCATCAAAAATACAAACAATAAATGCTGGTGGTGATTTTGGGGAAAAGGTACACTGACGCATTGTTAATAAAACTGCAAATTAGTACAACCACTATGGAAATCAGTATGGAGATTCCTCAAAAGAATAGGTATGGAAACACCAGGTATATCATTTCTTGCTATTTATCCAAAAGAACTAAAATCAGCAGCATACTATAGTGATACATGCATACCCATATTTACAACAGCACAATTTACAATTGACAAATTATGGAACCAGCCTTGGTTCTTGTCAATTGGTGAATGGGTAATGTGGAGTTCTACTCAGCCATGAAGAAGAAAGAAATTGTCATTTGCTGGTAGATTGACAGAACTGGAGAACATCATGCTAAGTGAAATAAGCCAGACTCAGAAAGTTAAGGGTAATTTGTTTTCTCTCATGTGGAAGCTAACAAGAAATAAGGAATTTTTACGAAGGGAATCTCATGAAAATTGAAGGGAGAAGAGTGAAGCAGAGGAAGGGGGGTGAGGGGAAGGAGAAGGAATGGGAAAGGGGACAAACTTCAAAATGAAATTGATCAAATTATACTATATAATGCATGGGTATACCACAATTAATTATACATGTATGTATAACTATAATGCAACAAATAAAAAGCAATAAATAAATGGAAGGAAGACCAGTAAAGGAAGCAAATTGGGGGAAGGAGGAAGAAAGAGAAAGGGGAAGTATTAGGAATTCAAATGGCACAAATTATGTTAGATGCATTTGTGAATATGTCAAAATGAACTCTATTCATGAGGAAATGAGAAGGTACCAGGGATTGAAATAAAGCCAATTATACTCCACACATGTGTGATTATGTCAAAATGAACTCCACTATTACATGTAGCTATAATAATACACTAATAAAAAATTTTAATAAAAGAGAAAAAGAAAAAAAAAGAAGTACCTTTGATGCCAATCATTGATACATTTTTATTTTACAGTATATTTTGAACAGGATATTACTTGTTTTCAACAACAGGAGAGTTTATCTAAGTACATAACCAGCCATAAGAAATCTATATTGAGATTTTCATGCAGTTAAATTTATTTATTTTGAAGGACTATGTTTAGTCTGAAATCAGATCTTTCGTACTTTTTTAAAGTTCCTTTATAAAATCCTTTCTTAAAAGAATGATATGATAGGTAATAATTGTTTCTTTAAAAGGTGGTGACCCATGTTAAACATCCCTTCCCCACCACCTTCATTTTTCAAATATAATATTACAGGTCTGTTAAATGCAAAAGTGTACAAGCCACTGCCATAAAACATAACCAGTTCTAGAGGACTGGGTTTGAGTGGCAGGATGCTTTTGGAGGTGGGGATGGAAAATGGCAATGTAAGGTTGTTACAGTCAGCTGAGTAAATTTCCCAATAGCATTTTAAAAGCATTTTATTTCAACCCTGAAGCCAATATAGGAAAATTAAATCCATATGCTTCTGATATGTTAACTTACTGCTCATCAAACTGGATCCACCAAGGGGTTGGTGTCCATGCAAACTGTAATTTTTGTATATTTTTAAATGAAAGTTATAGTATGTTTCTGAACTAGAAACTCAGGTTTTAAAAATATTAAAAAAGAGAGAAACCTCAGTTTTCTAATTTGAAGTCAAGAATGTTAAATTTTATTTATTGATATTCTCTTAGGGTTCATGTGATTCTTTATTAATGAAACAAGCACAAAACAATAACAAAACAACCTTCAAATGGACTTTCCAGGGTCAGGGGTGCAGCTCAGCACTACACAAAGAAAAAATGAAAACTGGACTTTCCCCTTCAGACTGAATACAATCAAGATGCCAAATGATGCATACTAGAAATCTTTCTGTTACTGAATATTTAAACTGAGTCAAAAAGAATGTAATAGATAATTACTGATGAATTTTAGTTAATGTGACATGTAGTGGGGTTTTCCTCAGTAAACAGACATGAAATTTTGATTGGGTTGCATGGAGAAACTCGAAATAAAATAACTTTTATGAAACTGCAATTGAAAAACAAGACATTTTATGGGAGGTTGCTTGTGGATGAATTTCAGGAAGAAATCTTTCAACCAAACATTTAAAAGGAAGGTATTTATGTTTAGCACACTTACAGCAATTAGTTCAGTTGGTGTAGTCTGGCTAATATATTTCATATTTGTTTGATTTGAATATTTCTTGGCTAGAAGTAATAACCAGAGTTTGTGGATTTTGTATATGATGCCTTTATCTTATCTTTTCTCTTTTTTTCTTCTTCCACTATACCTATGACCATTGTGATAAAATGGGTATTTTTATCTTCAACATTTTGCTCAACTATTATTGCCCAAAGACAAACCAAAAACACTTATTTGGTAAAAAGGGAGGAAAAAGTTAAACTAGACTCTAGCCACCAGAGTAAGACAAACAAATGCTATGGGAAAGCCAAGTATTGTTTCAGAAATGAGCTCCCTCAGAAGGTAACTTTGTACAAGCTATGATTCACAGAACAATGGGTTATACAGTATTGCTTTCTTTATTGCCCTTTTTAAAGCTTGATTAAATTTACTCTCAAATTATTAGTGGCTTTAGTACAGTCCAAATAAAAGTCCCAACAGTTTTTCTTCTTTGAGATTTGACAGGATGTAAAGCACCAAAAATATCCAAGATGTACTTGATTAAAAAGAACAAGCTGAGGAAATCTCCCTCCCAGATATCAGGATTTACCATAAGGCTATAGTAATCAAGACCTGGGTAAACAGGGTGCAAGGATGGGAAATAAATCAATTATACAGAAAAATTCCAGAACCAGATCTGTGTATATATGGATCTGTGATCTATGACAACAGCATCATTGCAGATCAATGAGGGCATAGATTGACTTCTCAAAATTAGTGCTGATGTGAAGAGTTATCCATTTAGGGATAAACGCAATCTGAATCTTGTTTACTCAACCCACACATAAAAAGTGAAAAGCAAAATCATAAGCAGTTATTACACAACAAAGAAAACTATCTTCATGATATTAGAATAAGGAAGGCTATTTTAAATAGAACCAAAGTACAAGTCATACAGAAAAAGAATGATAAATTTGAACACATTAATAAATTCCAGTCATTAAAAGATACCACAAAGAGGGCTGGGGTGGTAACTCAGTGGTAGAATGCTTGCCTAGCCCACGTGAGGCACTGGGTTTGATCCTCAGCACCACATAAAAATAAATAAAATAAACATTTTTTTAAAAAAAGATACCACAAAGAGAATGAAAAGACAAATCATCCCATGAAAGAAGATATTTGCAATACATATAACATTATATAGGTATGCATACATGTATATACATATACATACTTATACATATTCCTAAAAGAAATCAAACAAATCAACTGCCCAGCCAGAAAACATGGGCAAAAGATTAAAAAAAAAAAAAAAAACAGAAACATCAATGACAACCTAACTAGTAATCATGACAATGAAAAATAAAACTGTAATTATGTGCCCTTATATATTCATCAATTTGGCAAAAAATGTGTGACAAATATCAAATATTAATGAGGATGTGATGCTTTGGGCCCTCTTAAATACCTTTTATAAAAAGGCTTCTCAGGTCTTACTTTAGAGAACAGATAGGCATTATTTAGTGAAGTTGAGCATGCACATATTCTTTAACCCAGCAAGCAATTCTACCCCTAGGTAAATAAATACCCAAGAGAACCAACCCCTCGTACATGTGCAAAAACACACAAGAAAAATAATCTTTATAATGGAATTTGCTTGTAATATAAAAGCAGCTGAAAAATCATATATCCATAAATAATACACTGCATAAGTGAACTGTGGTCTTCCCACACAGCAAACAAAATAAACCATAGCAATATGCATTAACATGGATAAAACTCAAAAACATAACAAGTCAAAGAATTAACTCATGAAAAATATGGGATATGATTCCTTTTATAAGTTTTTTAAATGGCCAAACTAGACAAACTATATTTAGAGGTACATATAATTTTCTACAATGATAAAAGAAAACAAGCAATGATTATTATAAGCCAGAACAGTGGTTTCCTCTGAAGTATAGTGAGTGTATAGATGAGGGTACTATTGAAGAAAGGCTGACAGGGGCGTTCAGGTACTGTCAATAGAAATATTCTATTTCTTTATCTAGGGTAATATTTTTTATTCTTTGTACTTAGATGTTTCATTATACACACATATTTCAGAATGAAAATGTAATGAATGGACTTGAATTGCATTGTGTCAGTGTGGATAAATATCACCTTTCCTTCCTTCAAACTCTATGCATTGGCCTCATTTTTAAATATTTATGAAGACTGATGAAGACTTGATCATAGCACTAATTACCCTTTTTGGAATTACTATTTTATCACTTCTGTCTTTAGACATCTTAATGCTAATTCATACATAGGAAAAGGATTAGGCTGAATATTTCACAGCCTGACACTTCCAGGAAGAGACCTGGATGAGTTCATTGTAATCAAATCCACCTTCCTTTGGAGGCAAGTCTTCAGGTTGGACAAAAAGGAAAAAGAGTGATGTTAATCCCCAGGTCTCTAACTTCATCCAGGAAACACTAAGTTCTCTGTAAAAGGAAGTACTGCAAAAGCATTGCCAATGCAACTCCCTAACAGAACCCCTTACTATTGCATTCATATACCATACCTTTTCTCTTCACTTTTATTGTTGCCCTGGTAACAACCAACCTTGGCTTCCTGATTACTTGGCTGCATGTTTATCATCTATCTGTTCCAATTTATGATTCAAAACATTTCATTGGGCTTCTTGCTCCAGTAAATAATGTGGACTTGATTTCTTCCCAGGTTCCTGCTTTGGCCACTAATCCAATCCCCTTTTTACTAAATGTACAACCATGACCATTTTGTTCTATATGTGCTAGCATGCACTAACATTAGCCTTGTTTATATGCAGCCTGCTGTCAATTCAGCACCCAGGCTTAAGTTCATAACTTTCTGCCATTGAATCTACCCTAAACCCATCTACAATTGTATGTAGCCCTGTCTTTCCAACTCTGCTGCAGGCAGCAACTACAATAACTCCTCATGCCCACCACCATGTTAACACTTATGAAGATTATCTTGGTTGCCAAGTGACCCTGATGAGTCAGGTTTCTAAGAAGTTTAAAAGGGCCCTTTGCCAAGTGTACAAAATAGATTTATACCATGCTATTCTAACCAACACTGTAGAGTCAAAGTGGGTGACAAAGGCCCAAAGACCAGAGAAACTCACAAAGCATACACTGGGAAAAGGTCTGCAGGAGTAGACATTGTAATCAAGGTACTCAGCTGTGGACCAAGAAGATGCCCTGTGTAGTGAAGACACAACACAATATTATGGTGCTAAGTAACAGACACCAAAATGCTAGGATTGAGAAGATTCAACCTGGGCAGCAGAACACCTAAAATCAAGAAATCTCTCTCTCTTTTTGTACTAGGGATTGAACCCAGAGATGATTTACCACTGAGCCACATCGCCAGCACCCAGCACTTTTTTAAATAGTTTATTTAGAGACAGAGTCTCACTGAGTTGCTTAGGGCCTCATTAAGCTGCTAAGGCTGGCTTTGAACTCATGATCCTCCTGCCTCAGCCTACTGATCTGCTGGGATTACAGGTGTGCACTACCATACCCGGCCTCTTCTCTTTCTGCCTAGTTAACTACTATAGACATCTTTCAAATCTCACATCAACCATCATCTCTTCTGAAAAATCTCTGCCCCATTGGATCAGCTGATTGTACTATGTACACTGGTACATAACATCCTGTATCCATTCTTATACTATATAACTATAAAATACTGCACTATATAACAATATCTTGCTCATTTTATTGCTTCCCTTATTAGAAAGATTAACTCATTAGAACTGAGAAAGTGTTTCTTTTTAAAAACCATACCTGAAGCATGTAGCACAGTACCTGCTACATGATAACTATAATAATAATAATAATAATAATAATAAAACATTTGAATAAATGAATGAATAAACCCTTCAAAAAACTACAGTGGGGAGATAGAAGGGAATACAAGGAATTTTAATACTAGGAAAACTGGAGAAGCAAGACATGAGCTAAATACGGGGATTGGAATAAAGGGAAGCCCTTACTCCAGCCTTCTATCACTATAATGAAATACTTGAGATAATAAACTTATGAAGAGAAAAGGTTTAATTTGGCTCAAGATTTTGCATGTTCCATTCCATGATGATTTGGCCCCACTGTTTTCAGCCTGTGGCAGGGCAACACATCAATGGTAGGAATATGTAACAGCAAAGCCACTGACCTCATGGACAGGAAGCAAAAGAAAGTGTGGGGTGCAGGGGAAGAAGATCAAAGAGTCCCATAATCCCCTTTGAGAGCATGCCCCTAATGACTTAAGGACTTTCCACAAAGCTCCCCTCTCCTAAAGTGTCTACCACCTCTCAATAGCATCATACTAGGGACCAAATCTTTAACAAATTCTAGATCCAAACTCCAGCAAACAGTATCTCAGGTATAAAGTCAGAAAATAAGTAGCAACTAGGCTGATGGAGTCTCCAAGCTACAGATCTCCTCAAATGCATTAAAAATATTACTCACAAATTCTAGGAAAAGGAAGAACCTTTAGAAGGTGGTTGTGTTCCAAACTGGATATATGAACAGGGATTCAAGGAAGCCATTGTAATCTTAGCAGATATTAAAGTTCTTCCAGGATTATTGATGAAAACCAAAGTCCCTAAATTTTTCAGGAAAATAAGTTCATTCCATACTGCATACAGTTATCAAGACTTCAAATCCTTTCCACAAGCATACAAAGAATGAATTATGAAGTAATTAGCCAACTGCATTCTCATTTTACTTCTGGTTTTCTCATGACTCCCAGGGAGAATGAACAGAGACACACAGACATTTTTCCCCTCAGGATAAAACAACTTTTCAGCCCCACTATCTCCTGACAGTATACATCCCTAGTCTCAGAAATTCAGAGAACCTGGAACCCCAGTTTTTCTTTAAGTCTTCCACATATGGACTAAGTTAAGAATAATTTTGATTTATACTTACTGTATATTAGGAACCTATAATATTTTCCCAGTAAGGAACTAATTTGATTTACCTTCATTGGTACTGAAATAACTATCTTCCCCACTAGGAATCTAGGAAATGTGTATAATGGGAGCTCTTCCAGAAGATATGCATAATGGGGAGTTAATCCAAGAATGTGTGTAATGTAGAGAATAAATAAGGCTCCAAGATCAACTGGTTGATAAAGATCAACTGTTTGGAGTGCTCTGAAAAGTCATCATAAAGTAATCAAAACATTAACTTAAAATAAGTACTCTGTATATTTATAGACTATTTTTGGAAGGAGATACAAAAATACTACTAATAGTGGATGCTTATAAGGACAGAATCAAGGTGGCTAGGGGAAAAGAGTTCAAAGGAGAAGATTTTCATTGTATACCCATTTACACCTTTTGAAATTTGTACTATGTGTGTTTTAGTCAGCTGTTTTGCTGCTGTAACTAAAAGACCTTACAATAAAAATTTTAGAAGAGGAAAAATTTATTTGGGGACTCACAGTTTAAGAGGTCTCAGTCCATAGACAATCAGCTCCATTCCTTGGGGCTTGAGGTAAGGCAGAGAATGATGGTGGAAGAGTGTGGAAGAGGAAAGTGACTCACATAATGATCAGCAATCAGAGAAAGACTCAGCTTACCAAATATATACCACAAAGGAACACCCCCCAAAGCATGCCACCAATGACCCACTTCTACCAGCCACACCCTTCCTGCCTTCAGTTACCACTCAGTTAATGCCTATCAAAGGATTAATCCACTGATTTCTGTTAAGGTTCTTATCACTCAATCGTTTAACCCAACCCCATCTCTGAAAGTGTTTACATCCATCTTGGGCCACCCACACTGCTATCTTGAGTTACCTCCACTACCACACCACCAACTTTAGTTGCAGTAGTGTCAATCTGGGGACACCTGCTGGGGATTGGAAGTGAAGTCCAAGGTGATGTACAGGTAATCTGTAGCATACCTACAAGATTATAGGACAAAAAACACAATACCTCAGATAGGCACTGCAAGAAAGGAAGACACATAATCAACATGAAAAAACAAGGGAAGAAAGTGCCCCAAACAAACAAAGATACTACAATAATAGAATCCATTGAGAGCACAGTTAATGAAATGTCAGAGAAAGAATTCAGAAAGTATAAATTAAAAGGATTTGCAAATTAAAGAATGACTTAAGTGAGCAAACACAGGCAAACATTGATCACTCCAACAAAGAGATAAGAGAGCAAATAAAGGCAAACATTGATCACACCAAAAAAGAGATAAGGGAGCAAATACAGGTAACAAAATAGTACTTCAAGAAAGAGCTACATATTGTGAATAAAAAACATCAGAAATTCTTAAAATGAATGAGAAAATAAATCAAATAAAAAACTCAATAGAAAGCATCACCAACAGACTAGATCACTTGGAAGACAGAACCTCAGATAATGAAGACAAAATATACAATATTGAAAATAAACTTGACCACACAGTGAAGATGGTAAGAAACCAAGAACGGAACATCCAAAAATAATGGGATGCCATCAAAAGACCAAATCTAAGATTTAACAGGATAGAAGAAGGCACAGAATTTCAAACCAAAGGAATGCACAATTTCTCCAATGAAATAATACCAGAAAATTTCCCAAACATGAAGAATGAATTGTAAGATCAAATACAAGAGGCTTACAAAACACCAAATGTACAAAATTATAACAGATCTACACCAAGGCACATTATAATGACAATGCCTAGCATACAGAATAAGGATAGAATTTCAAAGCCTGCAAAAAAGAGGAATCAGATTACATATAAGGGGAGACCAATTTGGATCTCAGCAGATTTCTCAACCCAGACCCTCAAAGTCAGGGGATCCTGGAACAACATGAACTGAGCTCTGAAAGAAAATGAATGCCAATCAAGAACCTTATATCCAGCAAAATTAAGCTTCATATTTGATGATGAAATATAAACCTTCCATGATAAACAAAGGTTAAAAGAATTTACAGCAAGAAAGCCAGCACTACAGAGCATTCTTGGCAAAATATCCCATGAAGAGGAAATGATAACCAACAATGAAAATCTGCAAAGAGAGGAACCACAATAAATGAAAGGCCAATCAAAGAAGAAACCAAATCAAGTTAAAAACAAAAAATAAACCAAAATGACCGGGATTACAAATCATATTTCAATAATAACACTGAATGTGAATGGCCTAAACTCATCAGTTAAAAGACATAGACTGCAGATTGGATCAAAAATATGGCCCAAAAATATGCTGTCTTCAAGAGACTCATCTCACAGTAAAAGACACCCACAGTCTGAAGGTAAAAGGATGGGAAAAAACGTATCAATCACATGGATCATGTAAACAAGCAGGGGTTTCCGTCCTCATATTAGATAAAGTGAATTTCAAACAAAAGTTAGTGAAAAGGGATAAAGAAGGACATTTCATACTGCTCAAGGGAATAATACATCAACAAGACATAACAATTATAAATATCTATGCCCCAAACAATGGGGCATCTATGTATATCAAAAAAACCCTTCTCAACTGCAAGAATCAAATAGACCGAAACACAATAATAGTGGGTGACTATAACACACCTCTCTCACCACTGGATATATCTTTCAAACAAAAACTAAACAAAGAAACTATAGGACTCAATAAAACAATCAATAATTTAGACTTAACAGACATACATAGAATATTTCATCCATAGGGGAGCAAATACACTTTTTTCTCAGCAGCACATGGATCTTTCTCCAAAACAGATTATGTGTTATGCCACAAAGCAAGTCTTAGCAAATACAAAAAAAAAAAAACAGAGATACTACCCTGCATTCTATCTGACCATAATGGAATAAACTTAGAAATCAATGACAGATTAAAAAAATAGAAACTACTCCAACACCTGGAGAGTAAATAATACACTATTGAATGATGCACAGATAACAGAAGACATCAGAGAGGACATAAAAAATTGTTAGAAATAAATGAGAACTTCAATACAACATATCCAAGTCTCAGGAACACTATGAAGGCTGTGCTAAGGAAAGTTCATTACATTAAGAGGAAAGTTCATTACATTAAGATCATTCATTAAAAGAAAAAAAAGTCAACAAATAAATGACTTGACACTACATCTCAAAGCCCTAGAAAAAGAGGAACAAACCAACACCAAAAAGTAGAAGACAGGAAATAATTAAAATGAGGGCTAAAATAAATGAAATTGAAACAAAGAAACAATTCAAAAATTCACAAAATAAAAAGCTGGTTCTTCAAAAAAATAAATAAAATTGACAAATCCTTAGCCTCCATAATGAAAATAAGGAGAAAGAAAACACAAATTACTAAAATTCATGATGAAAAAGGAAATATCATGACAGACACTACTGAAATATAGAGCATAATGAGAAACTATTTTGAAAATTTATACTGTAGAAAAATATAAAACTCCAAAGACACTGACAAATTTCTAGAGACATATGGCCTACCCAAACTGACCAGGAGGACATACACAACTTAAACAGATCAATTTCAAGCAAGAAAATAGAAGACGCCATCAAAAGCCTACCAACCAAAAAGCTCAGGACCAGACTGATCCTCAGATGAGTTCTACAAGACCTACAAAGAAGAATTAATACCAATACTCCTCAAATTATTCCATGAAATAGAAAAGGAGAGAACCCTTCCAAACTCATTCTATGAGGCTAGTATCACCCTGATACCAAAACCATACAGAGACATATCAAAGAATAAAATTTAAGACCAATATCCCTGATGAACATGGATGCAAAAATTCTCAATAAAGTTTTGGCAAATTGCATACAAAAACATTAAAAAATAATGCACTATGACCAAATGGGTTTCATTTCAGGGATGCAAGGTTGGTTCAACATATGGAAATCAATTAACATAATCCATCACATCAATAGGCTTAAAGATAAGAATCATGTGATTTTATCAATTAATGCAGAGAAAGAATTTGACAAAATAGAGCACACTTCCATGTTCGAAACACTAAAAAACTAGGGATAGAAGTAACATAACTCAACTTTGTAAAAGTTATGTATGCTAAACCCCAGGCCAACATCATCCTAAATGGAGAAAAATTGAAAGCATTCCCTTTAAAAATGGGAACAAGACAGGGTTGCCCTCTTTCACCACTGCTATTCAACATAGTCCTTGAAACTCTAGCCAGAGCAACTAGATAGATCAAAGAAATTAAAGGGATATGAATAGGAAAAGAAGAACTCAAAATATCATTATTTGCTGCTGACATGATTCTATACTTAGAGGATCCAAACAATTCTACCAGAAAACTTCTAGAATTAATAAATGATTTCCTCAAAGTAGCGGGATATAAAATCAACACCCATAAATCAATTGCATTTCTATACATCAGTGATAAACCCTCTGAAAGAGAAATTAGGAAAACTACTCCATTCACAATAGCCTCAAAAAAAATAAAATACTTGGGAGTCAATTTAATGAAATAAGTGAAAGACCTCTACAATGTAAACTACAGGACACTAAAGAAAGAAATTGAAAAAGATCTTAGAAGATGAAAAGATCTCCCATGCTGTTGGATAAGCAGAATCAATATTTTCAAAATGGCCATATTACCCAAAGCACTATACAGATTTAATGTGATTCCAATTAAAATCTGAATGCCATTCCTTATAGAACAAGAAAAAGCAATCACAAAATTCATTTGTAAAAATAAGAGACCCAGAATAGCCAAAGCAATCTGTGGCAAGAGGAGTAAAGCAGGAGGCATGCCAATACCAGACCTTAAACTATACTACTAAGCTATAGTAACAAAAACAGCATAGTACTGGCACCAAAATAGACATGTAGACCAATGGTACAGAATAGAAGATACAGAGACAAACCCACATAAGTACAGTTATCTTATACTAGACAAAGGCACCAAAAACATACAGTGTAGAAAAAATAGCTTCTTCAACAAATGGTGCTAGGAAAACTGGAAATCCATATGCAGCAAAATGAAACTAAACCCATATCTCTCATCATGCACAAAACACAACTCAAAGTGGATCAAGGTCCTAGGAATTAGACCAGAGACCCTATGCCAAATAGAAAAAATGTGAGCCCAAGCCTTCATCACATCAGTTTATGCCCCAATTTCTTTAACAAGACTCCTAAAGCACAAGAAATAAAATCCAGAATCAATAAATGGGATAGATTAAAACTAAAAAGCTTCTTCTCAGCAAAGGAAACAATCAATGAGGTGAACAGAGAGCCTACATTCTGGGAGCAAATTTTTTCCACACACATCAGATAGAGCACTAATCTCCAGGATATACAAAGAACTCAAAAAACTTAACAACAAAAAACAACTCAATCAATAAATGGGCCAAGGAGCTGAACAGACACTTCTCAGAAGAAGATATGCAGTTGATCAACATATATATGAAAAATTATTCAACATCTCTACCAATTAGAGAAATGCAAATCAAAGCTACTCTAAGATTTCATACAGAATGGCAGTTATCAAGAATATAAACAACAATAAGTGTTGGCAAGGATGTGGGGGAAAAGGCACACTCATACATTGCTGGTGGGACTGCAAATCAGAACAAACTATCTGGAAAGCAGTATGGAGATTCCTTAGAAAACTTGGAATGGAACCACCATTTGACCCAGCTATCCCAGTCCTTGGTCTATCCCTAAGGACTTAAAAACAGCATACTAGGGCTGGGGTTGTGGCTCAGTGGTAGAGCACTTGCCTCACATGCATGAAGCACTGGGTTTGATCCTCAGTACCACATACAAAATACATAAATAAATACAATGAAGTTTAAAAAAAACAGCATACTACAGTGATACAGCCACTTCAATGTTTATAGCAGCTCAATTCACAATAGCTAAACTGTGGAACCAACCTAGATGCCCTCCAATAGATGAATGGATAAAAAACCTGTAGTATATATACACAATGGAATATTACTCAGCATTAAAAGAAAATAAAATGATTGCATTTGCAGGTAAATGGATGGAGTTGGAGAATATCATGCTAAACAGAGTAAGCCAATCCCAAAAAAACAAAGGCTGAATGTTCTCTCTGATAAGTGGATGATGATCCATAATAGGGGAAGAGGCGTGGGAAGAATGGAGGAACTTTGGTCAAAGGGGAGGGGAGGAGAGAGAAGGAGACATGGGGGCAGGAAAGATGGTGGAATGAGATGGACATCATTGCCCTAGGTACATGTTCATACATATGGTGTGATTCTACATCATGGACAATCAGAGAAATGAAAAGTTGTGCTCCATTTGTGTTTAATGAATCAAAATCCATTCTGCTGTCATATACATCTAAGTAGAATAAATAAATCAAAAGAAAAAAGAAAAAATAACAAAATAAACCAAAATATATATGCACCAATACTGAAGCATGCAAATATATAAATCAAGTATTAATATACCTAAATGAAGAGATGAACTCCAATTCAATAATATGAATCTTAATTCCAATTATTTGGAACTTTAATGCCCTACTTTCATCAAAAAAAATTCACAAACAGCAGAGTTAAATTTTACCCCAAACTGAATAGACCTAACAAACATCTACAGAACACTTCCTACCACAACTGTCTAATACACATTTTTATCATCAGTACATGGAACATTCTCTAGTACTGATCATATGATAGGACACAAAACAATTCTCAACAATTCTTAAAAACTGAAATTATAGTTTATTTTCTGAAAACAATGCAATAAATCTAGAAATCAATATAAGGGAATTTTGAAAGGTATAAAACTTGCTTTTGCACAATCAATGGATCAAGGAAGAAATCAAGAAGCAAATTTTAAAATTTCATAACACAAAAATGGAGACAGAAAATGACAAATCCTATGGGATACAGCAAAACCAGTACTGAGAGAGAAGTATATGGCAATCAATACATCAAAAAAGTAGAAAGATTTCAAATAAACTACCTATCACTGTATTTCAAGGAACTGGAAAAATAACAAAAAACTAAACCTAAAATTAATAGAAGAAAAGAAATAATAAAAATCAGCTGAAATAAATGAAATGGAGACTAGTAAAATAATACAAAATATCAATGGAACAAACAGCTATTTCTAGAAAAAGAAACAAATTCAATAACCCCTTAGTTAGACTAAGAAAAGGAGAAGACTAAATACAATCCTAGACAAAAGGGGAAGCATTACAATTTCATTAGAAATTATTATGAACAACTATCTGCCAACAAATTTCTAGAAGAAATGGACAAAGTCCAAGACACATACACATTACCAAGATTGAATCCTTAAGAAATAGCAAACCCAAACAGACTAATAACAAGAAGGCTGAATCAATAATAAAAGCCTCATATCAAGAAAAGCCCAGGTCCAGATGGCTTCACTGCTTAATCTTACCAAACATTTAAAGAAGAAGAAAAAAGGAAAAAAAATCAATTCCATTTGTAGTTATTCCAAAAAAAGGTGTAAGAGGAAGGAATTCTTCCAAACACATTCTATGAGACAGTATAATACTGAAAATCAAATTCAGATAAGGTCACACATACACACATATACGACAGACCAATAATCTTGATGAACATAGACAATAAAAAATCCTCAGCAAAATACTAGCAAACCAAATCTAACAGCACACTAAAAAGATGATTCATTGTGATCAAGTGGGTTCATCCCAGGGATACAAGTATATTACATTGTCATGCAAATCAATAAACTTGATATACTATAACAAAAGAATGAAGGACAAAAACCAGATGGTCATCTCAATTGATGCCAAAAAGGCATTCAATAAAATTCATGTCCTTTCATGATAAAAACATTGAACAAATTAAGCATACAAGGAATGTATCTCACAATAAAGGTCATTTTTAATGAGCCAACGGCTAATATTATATTTCATGGGAAAAAGCTGAAAGCTTTTTAAGATCTGGAAAAACACAAGGATGCCCACTTTCATCGCTTTTATTCAACCTAGTGCTGGAAGTCCTAGCCAGAGCAATTAGGCAAGAGAAAGAAATAAACGGCATCTAAACTGGAAAATGAGTCAAATAATCACTGTTTTAAGATAACCTGATCTTATATATAGAAATCCCCCAAAACTCCACCAAAAAATTACCAGAGGTAAAAATGAATTCAGCAAAGTTACAGTTACAAAATCAACCTAGGAAAATCAGTAGTGTTGCTAGATTTCAATAGCAAATTTTCTGAAACAGAAACAAGAAAGCAATCTTATTTACAATAGCTACAAAAATAAAATACCTAGGAGTACATTTAACCAAAGAGATGAAAGATCTCTACAAAGAACATTATAAAACCTGGATGAAAGAAAGTAAAGAGAACACAAAATGTGGAAAGATACCTTGTGTTCAGGGATTAGAATAATCATTATCATTAAAGTGTTTATATTACCCAAAGCAATTTATACATTTGATGTAATACCTATTAAAATATCAATGGCATTCTTCAAAGAAGTAAGAAAAATAATTTTAAATGTGTATGGAATCATAGAAAACCCTGAATAGCAAAACCATTTTGATCAAAAAGAACAAAACAGAAGGAAGCATATTACCTGACTTGATTTCAAAACATACTACAAAGCTGTAGTAATTAAAACAATGTAGTATTGGTATAAAAACAGACACATAGAACAATGGAACAGAATAGAGAGCCCAGAAATAAACACATAAATCTATAGAAACCGATTTTCAACAAAGGTGCTAAAACCACACATAGGAGAAAGGACTGTCTTTCTAATAATGATGCTGAGCAATTTGAATAGCCACATGCCGAAGAATGAAGTTAGACCCCTATGTTTCACCAGTTACTATAATCAAATAAAAAAGAAAGTTGTAAATGGAAGATCTAAAACCATAAGACTACTGGAAGAAAACAGGGGAAAAGCTTTAAGACATTCAAATGGGCAAATATTTTTTTTTTTTGGATAAACCCCAAAAGCACAAGAAACAAAAGCAAAAATTGGCAAAGGGAATCACATAAAACTAAAAAGCTTCTGAATAGTAAAGAAAATACTCAACAGAGTGCAGAGAAAATTTATGAGATGAGAGAAATTTTTGCAATATATGCATCTGATAAGGATTTAATATCCAAAACATGAGAACCTCAAAAAACCCAACTCAAAAAAAACTTGATTTTTAAAATTGCAATAGATCTAAATAGACATCTTTCAAAAGAAAACAAACAGCCAGCCAACAGGTACATGAAAATATGATCAATATCACTAATAATCAGAGAAATGAGAGTCAAAACCACAAGGAGATTTCATTCATTCCAGTAAAAATGGCTAATATCAAGGAAACAAAAATAACAACTATTGGCAAAGATGTGGAAAAATGGGAATACTTGCCTACTACCAGTAGAAATGTAAATCACTACAGCCATTATCCAAAACAGTATGGAAGTTTCTCAAAAAAATTAAAAATAGAATTACCATATGATCCAGCAATTCCACTACTTGGTATATATCCAAAGGAAATTAAATCATTATATCAAAGAAATATCTGCATGCCCATGTTCACTGCAGCACTATTCACAATGGCTAAGATATGGAATTAAACTAAGTGCCCATCAAATGATGAATTGACAAAGAAAAAGTGTTACTTAAATATAATACTATTCGGTCATAAAAAGAATGAAATCTCATCATTTGCCACAACACAGATGGAACTGGTGATTATTAACTTAAGTGAAATAAGCCAGGAAGAGAAAGACAAGTCCCATATTATTTCACTCATGTATGGAATCTAAAAATGTTGATCTCATAGAAGTTGAGAGTAGAATGGCAGTTATCAGAGGCTGGAGACAGTAGTAGAGAGGAAGGAATAGAGTAAGGTTGGCAAATGGATAGTTAAATAGTAGTAAGGAGTTCTGGGGTACTATAGCATAGTAGGGTGACTATAGATAACAAAATCATTTCAAAAAAACTAGAAGAAAAGATTTTAAAAGTTTTCACCACAAATAAATGATAAATGAGGAGATAGCTATGTTTAACCTGATTTAAGAATTACACAAAACATACTTTATCAAAAACTACATGATACCCCAATTAATATATATAACTTCTATGTTTTGTGTATCAATTAAAAAGAAAACTTTTTAAAATTTTTAAAAGAATGAATGCATACATGATACATAGAAAACTAAGCTCCCCATTTGTTAGAGAAATTAATTGACATCTAAATTCGTGCAGGGTGATTTGGGCAGATCTCAGACTAGAATTAGGTCTTCTGCCTCCTCATCCATTGATCTTTTCATTATATAAAGCTATAGATATGCCTGCAGTAACAGAAGAATAAGGGCTCAAACTACTATCTCCAAAACAGTTGATGATCAGCAATTTCATATGGTTTAACCTAGAAAATGGATTTTGAGGGGATTCAAACATACAGGTTTGTTTAAACATTTGTATAAACACTGAACTAAATTATCATGAAGTTCTCTTTTAAGGTACTGTGGACAAAAGTGCTTTCAGCTTAACATAAAAAAACTATTAGTTTATTCTAAACTGACATAAAATAAGAAAAATATTTCTGAAAATGTAACTTTATAAAAAGTGACAAACAAAAGACTGAAAGAGAAGCTCAGGGCAGATAGTACACAGGTTCTTAGACTTCCAACATTATCCCCCTCAGAACAGGCTTTGGATCAACGTTAACAATCAACAAAATTGTATACTTCTCTTAATAGAACTGAACATTCATCTCATTTCCTTGCCTGATAGTCAGAGCCAAAATGTTCCTAATACTTACTAGATTCACTTTTATCATTCTGATGAATCCATATTCTCTTTCTCTTTGTCTCCCTTTCTACCCTAATTTCAAACTAAAGCCCATTCTTAGCTTGCTGGTAAAAATCATCCATCCCTTGTCATGCTAAATAAGAGAGTTAGTCTAAAATCTAAAGATTTAAGTATATTCACCCAAAGCCAATCCTCAGAAATTAATTTCATGAAAAAAATCAATTAATTGGGGAATGTGATTCAGAGAAAGCAAAAACTCTCTGGTCTCTGTCTTGCATGACAGGATTTTCCATGAATGAGAAACTAGAGAGGTTGGCCCGGACATAGCTTCCCTGGGGGGAGGGGTCAAAGTTGGCTGTGAAGATGAGCATTGGATTTGTCTGCTTCATGAAGGGAGAGCCATTTGGAAGTGGTTAAGGGGGAAGGGATACT
>PVHX01024202.1:0-24438 GCA_004024805.1 Geosciurus inauris
GATCCTGAAGCATCTAATTTCTGAAAATTTTGGCTACATAAGTTAGCATACTTATTAGCTCCTCCCAAGCTCCTTGCCCCCCAACTCTCATCAATTTATTTTGGAATTTCTCTGGTCTCCTAAATTGGTTACCATCAGATCATTTTCTAAGCTTCCAAGATATAGGAGCTCTGATCCACTTTCATCTCCTCTCCTGTTTTATTTCTTTCCTTTTGGGTAAATGTCATTTTAAATTTATGTTCTGTCATCCTAGTAGAGCTTAAGGAATAATGAGAGACAAATGAGTCTGTTCCATATGGTGTGTTTAACTAGAAGTCCCAAGACCCTGTGTCCTTAATATGATGTTCATGAGCTTCCCCCTGTGTACCTGTCAGACCTTTTCTGGGGCCACTCTTCCTCCCTACTCTCTGAGATTTCAGCACTATTGGCCTTCTAAGGATTCCTACTGGCCCACGCTCTTCTGTGCTTCAGAGCTATTTTTGCATGTGCTGAACTATTACCCTGCTGTGCTCTGCCCACTCTTCACCTGGCTCGCTCCCATCATCCTTCAGGTCTTTGCTTCAACTTCACTTTCTCAGAGAAGCCTCCCTCATGTGTGTTTCCCTATGTGTACGGACTCATGGCTTCCCATGTGTTTCCTTCACAGGGCACGTGAATATTTGACCACTGTCATTCTCCTTCACTACACAGCAGACTCAAAGAGGGCAGTATATATTCCATGTCCTTGGAATGATTCCTGGTACTAAAAGGATAGAGAAAAGGATTATGGATAGATGAATCTCTTCTTTCTCTGATCCTGGGGATGGAACCCAGGGCCCCTTGCATGCCAAGCAAGTACTCAACCACTGAGCTACATCC
Organism: Geosciurus inauris; assembly: GCA_004024805.1. Lineage (NCBI taxonomy): Eukaryota > Metazoa > Chordata > Mammalia > Rodentia > Sciuridae > Geosciurus > Geosciurus inauris. The sequence goes on from PVHX01024202.1 coordinate 859, forward strand.
CCACTTCAAGATGGATCATTTAAAAAGCTATAAAGCACTTTTTTTTTTTAACCAGGGATTGAACCCTGGGGCACTTAACCACTGAGCCACATCCTCAGCCCTTTTTTGTGTTTTATTTAGAGACAAGGTCTTGCTAAGTTGCTTAGGGCCTCGCTAAATTGCTGAGGCTTGCTTTGAACTCACAATCCTCCTGGCTCAGCCTCCTGAGTCACTGAGATTACAGGTGTGTGCCATCATGCCTGGTGTTATAAAGCATTTTTGCCTAAAGGGTATTTTAAAATCATTAGTATTGTTTTAAGTCTATAACATAAATGCATTTAAATCATTTTCAAATTACTTTTACTTTTATTACAATATAATAGTAAATATAAAGTAACTAATGATTAAGAAAGTCTCTATAGTGGTGGTACATGCCTGTAATCCCAGCTGTGGCAGGAGGATTCCAAGTTGGAGGCCAGCTTAGGCAATTCAGGACGACCCTGTGTCAAAAAACAAACAAACAAACAAACAAACAAATAAAAAGACAGGGGATGTCACTTAGTAGTAGAGTCCCCTGGGTTCAGTCCCCAGCACCCATGCACAAAAACAGGGGGGGTTGGGCATCCATCTACCCAGAAGCATCCTTGTGGTATGTGTGTGTAATTTTTTTTCTGGGCAAGGTTTTGGGAATTACAATCCAGAGCCTCCCTGATTTGAAGCTTGAATAACAGGAACATGGCACAGCAGTGTCTCTGAGTCACCTCTCTATCTGGTCAGGCTCAAGAACTGATCCAAAAGATACATAGTTTACACACACACACACACACACACACACACACACACACACACAACTTAATATTGACCATTTGTTACAGAAGCTGCTTTTTCAATGAATCTTTTACCAAAGCAGCTAACAATGAGCAAAACTCATTTGCATTTCAACTCTTCCGCTATTGCAGTGTTGCTAAGAAGTGGTGACATTGTGCTGAGGAAGGCCAAGCAAGAAGTTGGAGCCAGAAAAGCCTTGAACAGTTCACAGCCAGGATTTTGTGCTATCTTTTATTTCATACTTGCAGTTCTCAGTTTTTTTGTTTGTTTATAACCTCTTTCCCTTTTCCTCAATTCTGTCTTCCACATTTTGTGCCACACTAGATACTTTATTAGAATTTTAGAAAGTCACCGGTGGCAAATAAGTAATGCCACTTCACATCTGGAAACATAACTTGGCAGTAATTATAAATTCACAGACTGGGCTTTCTTTAGTTCATGTGAATATGAATGTGTAATTCCCTTTTAGCTGTGTGTGTGTGTTTATTTTTTCCCCATTTAAGTAAAGCTCTGTGTTGATGAAGTTTTAATGAGTTTAGATTTAAAAGGCCTCAAATACATCTAAACAGCTATAGGCTTAGTATGATGTGTTAATATTCTTCTCTTGCTAATGCTTTAAAGGTATGTTCCAGAAATCCTCATCTGTTTCTCAGTAGTTTAATAATTCTAATCTTCTGAAGCCTGTACATCCTGGCTTGATTTGCTTTTAATTTTTGATTTAAATTAGTCAGTTTATCTCAAGCATCATTAGGACCCATAGTTCTTATCCATTCTAGTGAGATTGGGCTGGCAAAAATATTTGTTATGTGGAGGGCCCATTAGAACCTTCTAGGAGGAATGAAGCTAGGGAATCATAGATATTATATTTTGAAGCTTGCCATTTTTATAGGAGGAGTGTGGAAGAAGACTGCCTTGTTTTGTCTTTTGGGAAAATTTGGAAAATTATTTAAATAGACATAATAGTTTAATGCACATTGACTGCTAAGCACTAGATTTGGAATTGTGCCAAGAAATATCATACTTTCTCCTATTTTTATTTTTCACTCATGATCACCTGGGAGATTTGGATTAAATTTCTTCTGGGAAATAGAATTGGTAGGAAAATACAAAGACCACAACACTGATTTATCTGTTGGAATGATCTTTAGCCATACAGCTCTTTCCACTCATTAAGTTTATGAGGTCATTGCCATTCTTTCTACCTAATAGATAAGCATACTGAAACTTTGGATCTTTCCAGAAGGTCTCCAGAAGGCCATTGGAAGCTGAACCATAAACACTTCTTGTTTTTTGGTTTTTGGGTACTGGGAATTGAACCCAGGGGTGCTTACCACTGAGCTACATCCCCAGCTCTTTTTATTTTTATTTTGAGACAGGGTCTCGCTAAGTTGCTTAGGGTCTTGATAAATTGCTGAGGCTGGCCTCGAACTTGCAATCCTTCTGCCTCAGAGCTCCCCAGCCTCTGGGATTATAGGCATTCACCACCGCACCCAGCTACACTCCTTGTTTATTAGATTTTGGACCTCAGTTCAGTCAGAGATAGTGGGATTTGGGTAATATTATTAAAAGGCAGAAATCAGCTGTAAAACTGAAAAAAGGGGGCTTAATGTTTTCTTTTTATAATCTAAATTTTCCCATGACTCAAACATGCTGTATTTACTAGTATTTTTGCAAGAGCATGTCCAGCATGTGCAGATTTGTGACTGGAACTTGATCAGTCATTCTTTTCTGGTGAATTTGACACCACCTTCCACTACTACCTACCACAGAATGAAAGTAAAAATCATAAGGCAGAAATATTTACCAAAGTCAGGAGAAGTTCATAGGTTAAACAAAGGGGCAAAGAAGTCTCTGTTACTTGTTTCGTGTCTCCACATAAAAGGTGACTGGGTTATAGTTGGTACTTGAACTTGAGAAGGTAAATGGTTGGATATTTGCCCTCATTCCTTAAGTTTCTAAATTTCTCTATTTCTAGGCTAGAACGAGTCCCGAATAAAAATAATGCAAGTTGGAAAGAGGAATGTACAGTTCAGCATTTTTATCCTTGTGAAGTGCGCTTTCTACCAGCTGCCATGGAAACATGGTGTAACTCGCTTCTTGGTAGTCTCACTCCTCTTGAGTTCCGGCTGTGAGAGTTAGTGAGCTCATTACAACTTGGATGAGAGTTCTGGAAAGGCAGCTCCCAGGGAAAGTGGAGGCCAGTCTCCCATGGGCCATGGGAATGAGGGGCTTTAGTGTTACTAAACTGCTTGCATTTTTTAGCTACACAGTCATCTCAAGCGTCAGCCCAGGACAGCTTCACATTGTTCACAGCTGTATCACATCTTGAGAATTCTGTGTGCATCCTACATGTTTTCACAAGGCAGAGACTTATCTCTTCCAGCTGTAAACCAGAGGGAGTGGCGCTGCAGATTCCTAGTAACACATGCACACTCAAACAACACAGACGGTAACTCTTGAGGAGGGCATTTAGGGCACCGGAACTCCATTGCAAATCAGTGATGATTATTCAATATAAATTAGTATGACTTCTGCAGCATAATGTTGGAAAGTAGCCATTTTTCCTGCTACTTTCTTGATACTCTTTTTTTGGGGGGGGGGGGTTACCAGGGATTGAACTCAGGGTCACTCGACCACTGAGCCACATCTCCAGCCCTCTTTTGTGTTTTATGTAGAGACAGGGTCTCATTGAGTTGCTTAGTGCCTCGCCATTGCTAAGGCTGGCTTTGAACTTGCGATTCTCCTGTCTCAGCTTCCCAAAGTGCTAGGATTACGGGCGTGCGCCACTGCACCCGGCTTCTTCTGATACTCTTGAATCTCTGTTTTGAGAACAGGTTGGACTACAGTGCATAGAAAATAGGTGGCAGAAGGCTTGTTCTTCGCATTGGGTTGGCGGTATGATGTAAGGGCATCAGGAGGATTATCTAGAGGCTGAATGTCTCATAATTAGAAGATTTTGTAAGAGAGCCAAGTTTGAACTGTTGTAAAGAAACTGAGAGCACTACTAGAGCAGGGTTGTTCCAGATGCTGTCTCTTGATTTCATTCCATGGTGATCCACTCCCTGAAAGAATCAGATCATCTTTGCCTCTCCCTTTTGGGTCTCTAGCTCCTGGAATTTGCTAATTCTTGATAGGAACTATGAGATTTGATGGAGTGCCTGACCTCATTTGGACCATTTGTTTTGATTTCTGAATAGAACCAGGGAAACTGGAAAGGGAAGTCAAATTGGAGTCACAAGAGAGGGATCTTGCTATTATGAAAGAAGGAAGATAGGAAACTAAGTGAACAAGAGGCAATTTAAAAGGAAGATTAGAAAGAAAGGAAAAAAAGTAAGATAAATCTTTGCCACTAACTTTTATCAAGATGTTTGGTTGGCACATAACCTGTACTCAACATTTTTCTACAAGTAAATGAATACAAGAAAATTTGGGGTGGGAGGCTCATCCCTTAGAAATTGCTAGAAGCCGTTGTTAAGGGAAAAGTGATCTGTATTTGACCCAAACTGCATTTCTGTGTCTCTACATTGCTTGTTTTATAAAGAGCCAAGGGGACTCAATATGTGTGTGTGTTAAGGAGCTCCATACTAGCAAGCATAGGAAAAATCTGGTCTCACTGGAGAATGGTGTTGTACCATTCTGGAGGGGAAGGACAGGAATTGGTTTTTGTGGATTAATGCTACAAGACAACTCAATTTTGCCATGAGTTGGTTGAGACCACCCAAAAAGGTATCAGTGATTGGGGAAAAGAGACAAAGGGAGAACCATGACTCTTGGGGGAGAGAGAATGAAGGAAAATCAGACTTGCTTCAAGAAGAATCTGTACATTTAACCTTTCAGGACACTTTTAGATGCTTTTAACTTACTGAATATCTTTTGTCAGTATATGTATGATAAATGTATCCTAGAGATGAGTTTTTGTCCCAATTGACTATTATAATAGTTATAAAATAATCTCCTAAACCCCACAAGTGGAATGTAGAATGATAGGAGGTGGGAAATACAGGTTTTGTGCAGAGTTTATAACTTGAAGCTTAACAACAAGGAATGAAAAAATTTATTAAAATGAACAATTAAAGACTTGGTGTACTGGAATGTTTGTATTAATTATCCGGGGATCTAGTTAAAAAGTTGACATTAATTCATAGATCTGAGTGGGGCCTGAGATTCTGCATTTCTAATAAGCTCCAAAAAAGATACTGGTGTCCTTGGTCCTTGAATCACATTTTGTCTATTAAGGACCCATGTAGGTTCTTTTTGGTAGGTTTTGGTAGCCACCTGTGGTTAGAGATAGCTAAGAGCTGTCTTCTTATCCTCATTTCAGCTGCCAGGTTATAATAGAAGTAAGTTTCAAAATAAGCTCTGTCACACATGAACATTTATTATCTAGTGGACACGAAATAATCTTATAGCCTGTATCAAAGGCGCAGTGAGGGCTGGGGTTGTAGCTCAGTGGTAGAGTGCTTGCCTAGCATGTGTGATGCACTGGGGTTGAGTCTCAGCTTTGCATATAAATAAATTTTTTTTTAAAAAAAGGCACAGTGAAACATCAGTTCTGTCTTTTGTGATGTGAGAAGCTCACAGTCTCCACAGGTCCATCACAGTGGTTCTCAAAGTGTGGTCCCCAGACCAGCAGCAACTGCATCACCTGGAAATTTGTTAGAAATGCAGATTCTTGGGCCTTCCCCAGACCTACTGAATCAGACAATCTCAGGGTGGGGACCTGGGAGATCTGTATGTTTAAGCTAGCCCTCCAGGTGATTCATATGTACACTCATGCTTGAGAACCATTGATCTCCTAGCAGGATTCTGTCAATCATCTAATTGAATTCAGGCAACCAAGAATCCAATGAATCACAGCTGGGTTCATTGGATAGTTTGGAATCCAGCTTAGGGCACCATTTGTAAAGATAGAGGACCTGCAGATTCTTAATGTAAAGGTGGGGAATGTTTCTAAATCTTTTTCAGATCCTCGTATTTTGCAAACTACTAACATCATCAATGCAAGCTCGTCTAACATTAATTAGGATAATTAATGAAAACCATGGTGTAATAGGAACTAAATATAGCTGAAGCACTTACAGTGGCTGCCTCTGGAGTGAGGCTTTTTGATTAATTACTAGCCAACCACCCCTAGAGTGTGCATTCCTGATTAAGACAACTGACCGCCTCTACAGTGTACCTTTAGCTAACACACTCATACATCATATTGTACTGTCCACGTGAGGGTTTTTTTAAACTCTTAAAATGTACTTTCTTGAGGCATAATTTAAACACCATAAAATGCTTCCATTTTAAGGGTACAGTTTGAGTTTGACAAGCATATACACTTATGTAATCACTACAGCAATAAAAATATATAGTTTAGTCACCTAGAAAATACCATTGTGTTCTTTTGTGGTCAGTGCCCACCCACCCCTCACCCTAGACTACCGTCCATACTATAGGTGAGTTTTGCATGTTTTGCAGTTTCATAAAGGATTCCACCGAGCTGAAAACACCCAGCTCGGTGTTTTTCAGATCAATTTATTTATTTTATTTATTTTGGTACTGGGGATATGAACTCAGGGGCACTCGACCACTGAGCCGCATCGCCAGCTCTATTTTGTGTTTTATTTAGAGACAGGGTCTCACTGAGTTGCTTAGCGCCTCGCCATTGCTGAGGCTGGCTTTGAACTCATGATTCTCCTGTCTCAGCCTCCCTAAGTGCTGGGATTACAGGCTTGCGCCACCACGCCCGGCTTCAGATCAATTTATATTGTTTATCAGTAGTTACTTCCCTTTTATTGCAGAGTAGTATCCGTTGTACAACTGGACCACAGTTTATCCACTACCCTATTGGTTTGTTTCCAGTTTGGGGTTTTTAATGAATAAAGTTGCTGTGGACATTAATATGCACATTTTATTGTTGTTGTTGTTGTAGTTGTTTTTGGTTCTGGGGATTGAACCTAGAGGGACTTAACCACCGAGTCACATCCCCAGCCCTTTTTTAATATATATATTTTATTTAGAGACAGGGTCTTATTAGGTTGCTTAGGGTTGGTTAGGCTGCTGAGGCTGACCTCAAACTTAAGCAATCTTCCTCTCTCAGCCTCCCGAGTTGCTGGAATTACAGGTATGTGCCCTTGCGCCCGGCTCATGTACACATCTTTTTGTGGACATGTGATTTATAAACTGATTTTCCAGAGCTGTATTGTTTTACATTCCCTTCCAGCTGTGTATGAGAGTTCCAGTTGCTCCATATCCTTGCCATTATTTGGTATTGACAGTCTTTAAAATTTTTTATGGTAAATAACTTAAAGTAGGTTACAGGCATTGTTTTCTTCCCCCTAATTTAAATTTAGGCTTTTATGTTTGGTTTCTGCAAAGGCCATAAAGTTAATAATGTTGACCTAAGTCACTTGGATATGGATTAAATTATTGTCCTTTCCTAACAATCCATTAGAATTGGTTTTATGGATGCCATTTGATGATGGCACTTAGTCATGTTTGTCAGTATGTTTTCTTTCATTCTTTGGTTCATTTCTTCATTCAATCAGTCCCCTAGCTGTGTTAGACTTGCTTTTTCAGAGGCCAGTTGTATGTTAGGTTGCTGGGAAATATGACGTAAGTAGGTGACAGGGTTCTTATCTTCAAGGAGCTTTTGGGACCTTTGTTCCTGAAACACACATAAACAGAAGCACTAGAAAAGAACTGTAGCCCAGTGTATTTCAAGATTTGTGCAAACTTGAATAAGGGCACCAGCTGAATGTAGCTTCTTGCTAGGCAGGTCGGGGCTTGATAGATGACTATAGAAAACAATAGAATAAGGGTAGAATAAGGGTCTGTAGCTCAGTGGCATAGTACTTGACTGCAGTGTTCAAGGCTCTGGGTTCATTCTTCAGAACATCAAATGAAACCAGTACAATAAATTGTTATTCTATGCTGAATATTAGAATGATTGATTACACCTTAGAATAATAAAGTGAGTTGTTGGTTAAAGAATACAAAATGACAGTTAAAAGGAATAAGTTCAGGAAATCTATTCTACATTATGGTAGCTATAGCTAATGGTAATGTGTTGTATTTGTGAAAAATACTTCGAGAATGGATGTTAAGTGCTTTCACCACAAAATGTTAACTACGTTAAGTAATGCATGTTAATTAGCTAGATTTAACCATTCTACGTATGTAGACACCTCTAAACATTGTGTTGTATTGTATGTGATAAACATGTAATTCAATATCAATTAATTTTTTTTACTCCCAGTTGTTTTTACACAAACATACATGCACACATACACGTCAGGTTAAAAATGTCCAAAATGTTAACATTGGATAACATTGGATTTTTTTAAAACTCAATTTTATTTTCCCATAATCTTTAACATTTTCTACAGTGAGCATGTGTAACTTTTATATAACCACAAGAGTTGTTATTTTACTACTTGTTTACTGAGTTCTTGTAGCTATTTCATTAATGTATTCCGTGTTCTCTTTAATCTTGGACAGCAGAGATTCACTACAGTAGATCCAGGTTAGTCTAGAAAGAAAAACAATGCCTGTCCTTCTTTTCCCTCTTGGGAACAAGGACTACATGAATGCCTCTGTGGGCTCTGCCACTGTCATCCATCACAGAATTTAGCTTTCCTGATTGTCAAAGAGCAAAGGGATTTTTCCCCCCTTAACTCCAACAATTTCACCTTTCAAAGCTTGGAGCATCAGTACAAGATTTTTTTTTGCTAGCCTATTTTGGTGGTTGTTGGCAAATCACTGGGGGTTTTTGCCTGTGCTTTCTGATAAAATAACAAATGGTCTTTGTTTCCCCCCTTTTTCCTTCAGCTGACCTGAATAACGTCAGGTTCTCAGCTTATAGGACTGCCATGAAACTCCGAAGACTGCAGAAGGCCCTTTGTTGTAAGTATTATCCAGTACTTGAAGATTTTGATAATTTTTCTTTGCTTAAAAAAATAGACTGGGGCTGAGGCTGTAGCTCAGTGGTAGAGCGCTTGCCTAGCATGCGTGAGGCACTGGGTTCGATCCTAGCACCGCATACAAATAATAAATGAATAAATAAAGATCCATCAACAACTAAAAAAATATTTAAAAAAAATAGACTGGAAGTATTTTCAGTTGGATAGGGGCGATATAGCTGTCACAAGTCTCATTGCAACATAGAATTCACTCTTTACCGTATCTTTGGCCTAGTGTTTACCTAGACCACTTTGTTGTATGTAGAATTATTCCAGTGAATATTCCTTAGCTCCTGATGTTGATAAGATATTGATAATTTTAATATTCCAATTAATAGCATTGATATCCATAATTATCTGTATGAAACTTGCATTATCTCCCCTTCCTGTCTTTGTTTCTTTTTCTTACAAAGGGCATGTTAGTACTAGAAGTTTATCACAATCTTTTCCAAATCAAGTTCACAGATGTGTGTAGTTTATTGGATTGAATGCTAATGTACCAATGAATGCTGTAATTAGGAAACATGACTGGATTGCTTTTTGGTGCTTTTTATCTTATATTTGTGGGAAAATTCTGAAATGTTATGCAGGTCTATCTTTTTATCAGATAGTTTATGTATATCTGTTTGATGTCAACAAAGTGAATTATGGTATAATATTGTTTGTCTATATACATTATGATATGCCCATGAAACAGATGGGCACAGCCCTTACCGTAAAGGGATTTACAATCTAATGAGGGATACCAGGGTGTTTATAAAATTTGGAGACATAGGCATATGTACATATAAAGTCATCAAGAATGTCCACGATTGGTAAAAACACTAAGTGATGTTGTCTCTATTTTCAGGCTTGATGGGCACTGAGGAAAAGTGTAGAGACAGTTTCAATGTCATGTATTTAGTTGTGTTACAGTTGAAGAATGGGGTTGGGGTATTGTGAGAACAGCTAGCTGTGTGGAGTGAGTAAGGTTCAGAGAAGGTTTTGTTGAAGAGGTGATATGTAAGCTAGGTGAGTCCAGAAGGGTAAGTAGAGCTAACTCTAGGAAGAGTGTTCTAGTCAGAAGGAAGATTATGATCCAAGGTGTGGAGCCCAAAGAAAGCATGATGCATTTAGGAACAGAAAATACTCCAGCATGGCTAAAGCACAGAATTCCAGGGAGGGCTATTGTGAAATCTCAGGCTGGAGAGAGAATCTGGAGGCAGATTGCATAAGGCTTTTCAAACCCAAGTTAAAGAATTTAGAGGTCAGTGGGGAGCCATTTAAGACATTTTGGCAAGGGGATGACATGATTGGATTTTCATTTAGAAAAATCATTCTAGCTGTGAAACAAACTAGATTGGATTGAAGAGTTGTGCAGCTGACAGAAGAGACCTGTTGCAGAAATCTGAACCAGCAATATGGTGGCCTGAATTAGCAAAGTAGGAATGGAGTCGAGTGAAGAGAATTTAGACATACTTAGGAGGTGGATTTGATAGACCTAAGTGATTTATTTGATGTGGTGAATGAAGGGTATCAATGAAGATGCTTAGGTTCCTGGCTTGGGCTACCAGGCCAATGATGGACTTCTCTGGTGGAGTTGGATATGAAGCTGTGGAACTCAGGAGAAATATCAAAAAACAATAAGGAATCATCAGCATGTAGATGCTGCTTGTAATCAACTATAGGGAGGATGAGATGACCCAGAGTGTCAAGTGAGAAGAGTTATATAGAAGAGAGGATAAGCAACCTACAGAAAGGACCACAAGGAATGGACAGCAGAAGAGAAGGAAAATCCCAAGAGATTGTAGTGCCACTGCATGGGAAGAAAGAAGGGAACTGTCTGTAGGGTGAGATGTTGGTCGGATATTAGAATGAAGTTGAGGACAATACCCATTGGATTTAGCACTGAAGAGGTCCTTAGTAACTTTGTGATTTTAGGGTGTGGTGGAGTGAGAGCAAAAGCAGATCAAAAGTGGGAATGTAGAGATGGTAGGTATGGACAGTTCCCGGAGAAATTTAATTGTGAAGGGGAAGAAAGATGAGGATAGGTAGCTGAAGGGGGCTGAAGAGTTATTGAGACACTTGAGTGTGTTTATAGGAATATTGAGAGAAGAACATGATGAGATTAAACTTAATGGCTCAAGAGGATGTGATAAAAATGTGTGTTCTTGGGGCTGGGGTTGTGGCTCAGTGGTAGAGCGCTTGCCTCGCATGTGTGAGGCACTGGGTTCGATCCTCAGCACCACATAAAAATAAATAAAATAAAGATATTGTGCTCATCTACAACTAAACAAAATATTTTAAAAAGTGTGTGTTCTCAAAGGATATGGGCAAGTAGGTAACCCAGAGCTTGAGATGAGGGAGAGATACCTCCCTTCCACTATAATGGGTAGGACAGAGGAAAGGACATGTGCAGGTCCAGATAACTAAGAAACTTGGTAGCAGGAAGGTGAGGGATGCCCATCTAAAGGCATCTGTTTTCTGTGTGGAGTTGGAGGAGAGTCCCTGTGATTCATGTGAGTGTAGAAGGTGGTCAACAAAGGTTGGGCCTGTCTTTGTGGAGAACAAGAGAGAGGGCTGTGTTAAAAACCAGCATTATGACACGTGCAGTTGGTTAAGTGGTTTATAGCAGTACCAATCTGCAAGAGTGCCATGTTTCTTCAGGTGCATGTGGTAGTCAGAGGCCAAATACTTCTGTTCTACGGTGGGCAGAGGACAGCTGGGCAAGAGAATTGCAGATTTGGGCAAAAGAGGGGTTAGAATGCTTTCAAGTCTGTGTTGCATAGGAGAAGCCATGAATTCAGGTGGAAGCTACTATTTAGGAGGGTGAGGAATTGGGCTGACTGTTTAGGGGAGGCAAAGGAAGAAATAGTGAAGATGAAAGAGTTGCAGGTGATTGATAAGGTCTAGGATATGACCATTCGAGTAGTTAACAAAGGTACAAGTAGGAGTAGGTATGGATTTCCATGGAGCTGAAATCAGAAGTTAAGGAACTCAGAGGCTGCATGCAGTACCCAGGCCAGTGTTGAAATCATCCAGAATTGGGGCCAGAACTGGGTTAGAGAGGACCATGAATCTTTACCACCAACTCTTCAGGAATGAGGGGTTTCAAATTAGGGAGATATTTAGAGGCTAACAATAAGGTAGTCAAAGAGTTGCTGGCATATGGTTCTTCCATAGACATGGAAATATCCAAGAAGTGGAATTTTCTAGAAGAGAGGATAAGCCTTTCTTTTTCATCCTGTTTGCCCAGTACTTATCACAAGCCTTAGCATGAAGTCTGGCACAGAGTAGGGTTCAATATGTTGTCATGGAGGGAATGCATGAATGAAAGTCAACGGTCTTATAGCTATGAGGAAAGTTATACAGCTATACAACTGCCAAATTGAAGTGGTATTTTTCTTAATTTTTTTTTATTTTTTACTTTTTGTTTTAGTACCTGAGATTGAGTCCAATATACTTGAGATTGAGTCACATTTCCTGCCGTTTTAATTTAAAAAATGTTTTTATTTGAGACAGGATCTCCCTAAATTGCCTAGGCTGGCTTTGAATTTGTGATTCTTCTGTCTCATTGGGATTACAGGTTTGCTCCACTCCCTGTCTAAGGTAGTTTTTAAAAGGCTCCTCAGATTTTAGGATTTACTTAGGGATCTGTTAATGTACCTTAGCAGGGACAAAGCAGTTTGGGGTAGGATGGAGTAAAAGAGATAGATAGAGAAAGTTGTCTTCTATTTTTTTTTCTTCTCCTGACCCTGCCCCATCTGAGGTACTGCTTTCCTCTGATCAAAGGGGAATTATGAACTGGTTATTATAAAGTACTGTAGAATATTCCTGTAAGATCCAAAGGTTCAAAAGAGATAACCAGCTGTTCCAGGTTATACTATGAAAAAGCTCAGAAATTGACTAGATGGAAATGTCTACAATGTTTTATGATTGACCCTTTCTATAATGTTCCTTTTGACCCTGAGTTTAGCCATTATTCTGTTTTCCTGTCAAAAAGCAATTCTATTTGCTTATGTGTTTTATTACCTATCATTTCAAGTTAATGTTAACATTTCTGATAAACATTGGAGAAATTGGGCAATTTAATATTGTAAAAAAGATTGCCCATTCAAGGTGAGAACCTTGCAATAAGGTTAAGCTCTGAATATAGAATGATTGCTTTAAATTTTCACTTTTCAACAGATTTGAAGTTCTCAGCATTTCCTTTTGCGGTCAAACTTCTCATATTTGAAAAAAAATTCACGGATAGCAAAATTAGAGTGTATTTATCTAAATTAGGTACTGAGTTCTCAAGAATGCAAGAAGGGTGTTATGTGTCATGCTATATTAAAAATACAGAGTGAAGAGTTCCCCAATCCTTTTATTTTTGAAAACGTGAGGTCACATTACTCAGTAACTTTGCAGTAGGTGATTTAGGAATTTCCTCTTAATTTTACATTTGCTTAGGTTTATCTTCCAACCTTTTGTCATTTCTATGCCTGCAGAGCCATGATAAAGAGCTGGTGTCTGTGGTATAAGCAAATGAAATTTACCCTGCCTAGCTTTTTCTACTAAGGTCTCTTCTACTAACTCTTACTTTAATGGAAATTAATGATGTTATCTCAGTGATTTCCTGATGCCAGGGAAGAGTTTGAATTACAGATTCCTAGAAAATATCCACTGCCACCTCTATTAAGCACTTGATCTTATTTTTTCACTTCCCTAGCAGAATACCTAATAACACAATTTTATCCACTATAGAGAATTTGCTACTTAACTCAGGAGCATCACCATTGGCCTATAATGTCCCCAGTTGGTAATTGGTTTAATGTTGCATGACTCTATAGTGCCTTTCAATGCATTGTGAATGAAAATTGAACTTGATGGAAAAGCAGAGAGACAAAGAGAAAATCTCAGTAAGAAGGATTTATAAGCTGGTTCATATGGCTGATACCCTAGTGAAAGTTATGAAAAAGATAATCTAAGCTTTTTCTTTCTCCTTCTGTGGTTCTGATGACATTCCATAAGTGTGTGGCTTCTAAAATTAAAAATACAGCTAACTATTAAGAGCAGAAGTTAAAATGAACTTATCAAAGCAAGTATATTTAGTTTATTAGTATGGGGGGAGAGGTTGGAAAGAGCCCAAACCATAGGGCTAAATATACTACAGTTGATAAATGTGACAAATATTCTGCAAACAACAAGAAATTGAGAATAATTTGCCTCTGTTCAGCAACTAAGTCACACATTATAGCAGTTTGGTGCAGCCTGCAATTGCCTAAATAAACTCATAACTTCTGGGCTCCTTCTCACCACGACAAACCAGGTCAAGATGCACCTCTTTCTCTGTAAATGTACCTCACCCTTTGATAGTGTCCTAAGGGGTTGCTAAAGAAGACTTACACATCTGTAACGTGGCTTACACATCTGCAGCCTATTGCTAGAAAAAGCTGTATACAGAATGACAATAGCCTTAAAGGTAGGACATAGATCCATAGCCTCAAAAGAAGGGGTCCCAAGAGGCAGTATAACTATTTTCCCCCTCCCCTATGAAAATCTTCTTTCTCCATATATCATGTCTTAACTTTTCACATAGGTTAGAGGCCATGTCTCTGTTATTGCAGAATCAAAAATACCTTGAGGACATTGCCAAACTAATTTTCTCAGTTTATATGTGGTTTGAAAGATATTGATACCCTAAAGAGGAGGGGTCCTGTAACAAGACCCATCTATCTCCCAGAAGAAATCCTGGAGCCCTGTTTAAAATTTGTCTATTGCCTAGGAGTTGCACATTAGGGAAAGAATGATTGCCTCTGAGTCATGATGCTGAGTTGTTAAAAAGCACCTTGTAGATTCCATTCTCTAGTAATTGCTGGTTCCATTTTCTAGTTATTCTAGGTAGCTAGCCATTCCTATCCTTATTTCTGAAATTTTCATAACTCTCCACATCAAATTTCTAGCTTTTCAGTCTCAGCAAAGTAGGCCCACCAAATTAAACTTAATTCTCTCAGTAATCCAAGTGTCCCAGTTGTCCCTCCACCCACTTATGACTTTTCATACGCAGTAATGGGGTAGAAAGCAATATTTTTAAACAATATTATGACAAATGAGACATATAAAATATAAACCTTCTACTATATACCAAATACCTTTCTTTCTTTTTTTTTTTTGGTATTAGGGATTGAACTCAGGGGCGCTTACCACTGAGCCACATCCCCAGCCCTTTTTTATATTTTATTAGAGGTAAGGTCTCACTGAGTTGCTTTTAGGCCTCACTAAATTACTGAGGCTGGCTTTGAACTCACAATCCTCCTGCCTCATCCTCCCTAGTCGCTGGGATTACAGGCATATGCCACCATGCCCAGCTCCCAAAACCTTTTTATTTTTTTGATACTGGTAATTGAACTCAGTCAGGGATACTCAACCACTGAGCCACATCCCCAGCCCTATTTTGTGTTTTATTTAGAGACAGGGTCTTACTGAGTTGCTTTGCGCCTCACGGTTGCTGAGGCTGGCTTTGAACTTGCGATTCTCCTGCCTCAGCCTCCCAAAGTGCTGGGATTACAGGCATGCGCCACCACGCCTGACCCAATACCTTTCTTAAACCTTCACTATCTCAGTTGATGGCCATGGTGTTCATTCAGAATGTTATGAATTATTATTGTCCAGATTTGACTAGGCTGCTATTCCTATGGAGTACTTTCCAACATAAATGCTTAACAACAAGATATATTCTGTGAAACAAAAACCAAAAGACACAGCCACATTAATATTGCTTCACAGAGTCACAGTAATAGTCAGAATTCCCATCTCTTCATTTATTGTGTTCAGATGTCTTACTCACTTTTTTTTTCTGGTACCAGGGATTGAATAATCCAGGGGCACTTAACCCTGAACCACATCCCCAGCCCTTTATTATATTATATTTAGAGATAGGATCTCACTAAGTTGCTCAGGGCCTTGCTAAGTTGCTGAGGCTGCTTTTAAACTTGTCATCTTCCTGCCTCAGCCTCATGAGCCACTGGGATTCTATAGGCATGAACCACTGTGCCTGGGAAGGAATTGAATTTTTATCACCTCTTCCATCAGTTTGCAATTCCCTTCTCATCCATTTTATTAACTTCTTCGATTCAGGTTCTATCATTTCCTGATCCCAGTAGAAACTTATAATCAGTAACCAATTCCATAGCCTGTTGACACTTCAAATCAAGGGTAGCCTGATGACCAGCATTGGTCATTGATTTGCTTCCCTTTTATCAGAATCATATTTTTTTTCTTTCTAAATAATGCCATAGTCATATTTTTAACTAAGAAAGAACAGGGCAGTGAGGGGGTGTCTTCTAAGCAATCCCACTTCTGATGCTAATTGCATTAACAGTGGCAGTTAAGACAATCCAGTTTCTGAAGTGGACTCACAGAACCCAAATGGCAATACTTCCAAATCTGCATTTTAGGAACAGGATATAGTGTACCAACAACACTGAAACCAGGTTATTCATCACAGCCACAGGATACTACACAGCATAGGGTCCAGAGAGGCTACATGCAAGCTCCTGTTGTCCTCTCTCTGTAAGGGCTACACATCAAGATGCACTTTGTCTCTTGCATCAAGAACCGCTCATGTAGCCGGGTGCAGTGGCTCATGCCTGTAATCCCAGTACTTTCAGAGGCTGAGTCAGGAGGATTGCGAGTTCAAAGCCAGCCTCAGCAATGGCAAGGTGCTAATCAACTCAGTGAGACCCTGTCTCTACATAAAACACAAAATAGGGCTGGGGATGTGGCTCAGTGGTCGAGTACACCTGAGTTCAATCCCCAGCACCACAAAAAAAAAAAAAAAAAAAAGAACCACACATGTGGCTGGGCATTGTGGCGCATGCCTGTAATCCCAGAGGCTCAGGAGGCTGAGACAGGAGGATGGTGAATTCAAAGCCAGCTTCAGCAATTTAGTGAGGCCCTAAGCAATTCAGCGAGACCCTTTTTCTAAATAAAATACAAAAAAAGGCTGGGAATGTGGCTCAGTGGTTGAGTGCCCCTGGGTTCAATGGCCAGTACCAAAAAAAAAAAAACTACTTGTGAGCACAAAATACCTTGGAAACCAGGGAACACAAATTGGAGTCTCAGCTAGGTTTTCTTATATCCCTGCTGGTGACCTAGGCATATTCTTCCTATACAGTCAGCCCCAAACACCGTGGATCTCACAGGTCTTAGGGAAACCAGTCAAAAATGGTCATTTGTTACCGTTAGCAATAAACAGTGGTGATAACCTGTAACCCGTGGTTACACATCAATGCGGTAAGTCACTTCTTTTCATTGCTTTAACCATTGTGCACTGTAGATATTTTAGCAAAAGATCTTGTGCTGACCTAGAATTAACCCTCCCAGCACAATTGACTTTAGGTTCAGATGTACCTGGAAAGTTCTTCATCTTTATGTGGAAGCTGGCCAAAGAATGGCATGATATCAATAATGGCTTCCTCTTCCCACAAGTACCTTCTGTTGCTTGGGCAAGAAAAGTCAGTAAACACATAGCAGTACTTCCACCATTACTGTGTGCCAGTGGAGTATCCAATTTGGGAGCTTGGGGTTGCATGGACATTATGGGACATTTTTTCACCACTTATCAACGTTTGGTGCTTCTCTTTCTCTCTCTCTCTCTCATTATTGTCATTAGTATGGAATGTAGAAGGATTTTCATTTTCTCTAAAGTCACTGAGGAGATCTTCTGCCATCCACCTTCTTTCCTTTCCATATGTACCTCCATGAGAGTTCCGAAAACCTGGGTATCCTGCCATAGCACCCAAAGCATGTCTCTATATCTCTGGTCTCAGTTTTCTCAACTGCAAAATGATTTTAAACGTGCTTTCTGGCTGTGAAAGTCTATGAATCTGCAAAAGAATCTGTTAAAAACATACTTCAGCTCCTTATTTGTGGCATACATATAAAGGTATAGAGTTATCTAGAATTATCCTTTCAACCTAGAAGGTTGAGAGGATGATTAGGCACAACTAGAGCCTCAGGAACCATTAGTGGGGTCCTTGTGCTTAAGTCCTCCTTCCCTATATATTGTCTGCCTTTTCTACACAAAGAACATTCTTTTCTTTTCCTTCCCTACCTTCCTTTCTTTCTGTTTTTTATTTGTACCAGGGATTGAACCCAGGTACATTCAACCACTGAGCCACATCTCTAGCCCTTTTTAAATTTATTTTGAGACATGATCTTACTGAATTTCTTAGGGCCTCCCTAAGTTGCTGAGGCTGGCTTTGAAGTTGCAATCCTCTTGCTTCAGCCTCCTGAGCCACTGGGATTACAGACATATGCCAGTGTACCCGGTTATACAAAGAACATTCTGAAGGACCAGTCATTTTTGTCCTTTCTCACCCTCCCCAACCATCAGGCATGAGCAATGCCCCCACATGCTCCTATCCTTCAATGGCATCAAACCCTGTAGCATTGTCTTCTATTAAAATATTTTTGTGGGCTGGGGTTGTGGCTCAGCAGTAGAGCGCTTGCCTAGCATATGCGAGGCACTGGGTTCGATCCTCAGCATCATGTAAAACTAAATGAAATAAAAGAATTATGTCCAAGTACAACTAAAAACATTTAAAAAACATATTTTTGTAAGAGAGGGCATATTATAATATTAGGCTTATATGTATGTATATATATGTATGTGTATATATACATATATATATATATTTTTGATACCAGGGATTGAACTCAGGGGTACTCGACTACTGACCCACATCCCCAGCCCTATTTTGTTTTTCATTTAGAGACAGGGTCTCACTGAATTGCTTAGCGCCTTGCCGTTGCTGAGGCTGGCTTTGAACTTGTGATTCTCCTGTGTCTCAGCCTCCCTAAATGCTAGGATTACAGGCATGCCCTACTGCACCCGGCTTAGGCTTTTATATTTTTATGGGTTTAAAAATATATCCCTTAGTGAATATACTAAAGGAGGTGTGTGTGTGTGTGTGTGTGTGTGTGTGTGTGTGTGTATAGATAGATTTCAAATGGAGATTTCTAGCTTGAGGAAAAAGGATAGTTTCACAAAATGTGTCTGCTGGTTGCTTATAGAGGCTTCCAGAAACTGCTAATCATTACTTTATTTAAAGTTTCATTTAAAAAATATCACCATGTTAGACTGGTATGGTGGCACATACTGTAATACCAGCTACTCATGAGGTGGAGGCAGGAGGATTGCAAGTTTGAGGTCAGCCTAAGCAACTTAAGAAGACCAAAAAAGAAAAAGGGCTGGGGATGTAGCTCAGTGGTAGAGCTCCCATGGGTTCAATCCCCAGTAACCCCTGCCCACCCCCACGGAAGAAAAACCCCCACAACTGCATGTATTCTTTCAGATGCTCATTTTAAGCAGGAAGTGTATGTCTGTGTGGCATTTGAATTCTCCTTGTCAACTTTCCCCACCTCATTTCAGGTCATCCATAGCAAGAGCTGTGTATACCTAAATAGAAGTCTTTTAAAAGTTGTTCCATGAAAGCAGAATTCAATTTGAGATGTTTGTTTTGGTTAATGTGGTCTTCAGTCTTCTGTGATGGATTGTTCTTCATGTTAAACCATGTCCAGTTTTAGCAGAGCACACTGCATAGTATTTCCTTCATGTGTCATCGTCTTCTGTTATTTCAGAGCAATTGCCTTGCTCCCCTCTAGAGCTATTTATACTCCAAAATTTCTGTTCTGTGTGTTACCTATTCACCTGTGCAGAGATAACAGTAGACCCAATAAAATGAAACGCATACAATTTTGCTATTTGTTTCTATCACATGGGTACATTAGATTCATAAAAAAAAGTGAGCCTAAAAGTTCTTTTATCCTTGGATCTAAAGCAAACTATTTTTAATGATTAAAGCAAAGTGACCAACAAAAAATAGAAAAAACTTCAAACTACCCATCCCTTCCTTTAGTGTATTAAAAAAAAACATGTTGGGAATATTGGTATTTGGAAGAAATCCATTCCTCTCCTCCAATAATGAAACTGGTATGCAGCATTCTAAATGTTCTCATGACCTGCACTTAAAAATCTGTCCTATGAGGAAGTCAGGCACACAGAAGAGAGGATGAAAAGTTTCAGTCTTTTGTTCCCTACAGTCCGTCCCTATTTGGCCTTTCCCTCCTTACATTCTCCTGCTTCTTTTCCCCACCTGACTCCTCAAATCAGTCTCCTAAGTTCTTTCTTATCTGCCAGTTTAAACAATCTTAGATTCCATGAAAAGACGTCACTTTTTTTTTTAATCCGTATAGTCACGTACTGTATAATAATGTTTTGGTTAACGATAGACAGCATATATGACAGTGACCCTATACGATTATCCCATCTAGTGATGTTGTAGTCATCTTAACTTGTGTAAGAACACTGTATGATGTTCACATAGAATGAAATTACCTGATGGGGCTTTTTTCAGAATATATCCTTGTCAGTTGGGCACAGTGGTGCATGCCTGCTATCCCAGTAGCTTGGGAGGCTGCAGCAGAAGAATCGCAAGTTCCAAGCCAGCGTCAGCAATTTAGCAAGGCCCTAAGCAACTTAGTGAGAACTTGTCTTTAAATAAAAAATAAAAAGAGCCGGGGATGTGGCTCAGTGGTTAAGCACCCCTGGGTTTAATCCTCAGAGTGTGCGCGTGTGCGCGCACACACAAAAGTATATATCCCTGTCATTAAGCAGCACATGACTGTATTTTAAAACAGAAGTGGCTGGTATGTAGCCCAGTGTCGGAGCACTTTTCTTACATGTGCAAGGTTCTGGGTTCCATCCCCAGCACAGCCCCCCAAAAAAAAGAAAACAAAAAAGAAGAGGGCCTTTCCTTCCAAAGGATGGGTGCTAGTCCAGTACATTTTAAGAAACTTGGAGGTCTATGAGAACATAGAGTTTTGGGGTTCAGTCCCCAGCACCACTAAGAGAGAGAACAAAGTTTTACTCACGGGGGTGAAAAAAAAGAAAAGTACCTCCTGCCTTTGCCACCAGACCATGCTTCTAGGAAAACTCTAGAATTTTTTTTGGGGGGGTGCCAGGGATTGAATTCAGGAGTACTCGATCACTAAACCATACCCCAGCCCTATTTTGTGTTTTATTTAGAGACAGGATCTCACTGAGTTGCTTAGCGCCTTGCCATTGCTGAACTGGTGATTCACCTGTCTCAGCCTCCCAAAGTGCTGGAATTATAGGTATGCGCCACCGCACCCAGCTTAGAATTTTTTATTTCCCATTTTCAAAAGAGAAAAATGTGCCCTACTGCGTAAGTATTAACCATTATTTTTTGATTTTCTTAGTATTTAATTAGAAGTGACCACAAATAACTGGTAAAACACATGATATACTCCTAAATTTGCATTTCTTCATTACTGGGAAAGCTGTTTACTGACTAGAATGACCTGTGTTTATTGGAAGTTGAATTTATAATTACAGTGCCCCTTCTCCTTAGATGTCTGAGAGATATACTTAATTATTATTGATTCTTTGTCTCAAAGGACTGAGAATTCTGACCAAAGCTTAGGTGTTTAGGGGGTATAAAATAGCAATGTTGTTACATTTCTACTTTGGCTAATAAATTGGCTTTAGAAAGAAGCATCTTTTTTTATGGCACCTGGGAATAAAGCTTGTGATTTGCTGATGTTGGACAAGGTTGAAGTTTCACTTTTGCAAAATTTTTGTCTTTCAGCATATGATTAAATATTACCTTAGATCAAAGGAAACCATCCCCCCTCACCTTACTTTAGAAGGTTCTTAGAGGACTTGAAAAGTACATTGTAAAATACAGTTGGAAGGTGAAAGGAGAAATAAATGTGCCTTAGGCCTGAAAACTGGATAGAACATGCAGTTCCTTTCGTTTGCTTATAGAAAATGTTAGTGAAGTTGATTTTTTTTTTTTTACTTCATGTTAAGGGAGCAGAGAGATGCTGAGATGACTCCTATTTCAAGGAGAGAAATGCTTAATGATTATAAATATAACTAGAAATAGAGTTTACACAACCTTAACCATACAGATTAATCTAACTGACCTCCTCTACTACTATCACAAGAAAGTTTTGTCAGGATCTCTTTCAAAATCTCTAGTATAACATTATTTTGCTTATTCAGGTGAAAATGGCTCTGTTGGTGCATAGAAAAGGCTGGGTCCCCTTGGCTCTAAAATAACCCCCTATAGTGCAGGGAAGGGGACTATCTCTTTGCACATACCTTCATCCAATGCCAGTAAGAGTTGAGAACAACCTCAGAGCCTAAATGCACCAACTTATAGGTGAAAAGGATGAAAATAGAACACCTTTGAAGAGTGTGGAGTTCAGGTCCAGTGTTTACTGAAGGGTATCATCTTGACCAGGATTCTCAAGGGAAAAGGAAGGATCATAAAAGGAGTGTTTTATGCTTTGAATCATCTGAGATTTTATGTTTTTGCAGTGGATCTCTTGAGCTTGTCAGCTGCATGCGATGCTTTGGACCAGCACAACCTCAAGCAAAATGACCAGCCCATGGATATCCTGCAGATCATTAATTGTTTGACCACCATTTATGATCGCCTGGAGCAAGAGCACAACAATTTGGTCAACGTCCCTCTCTGTGTGGATATGTGTCTCAACTGGCTGCTGAATGTTTATGATACGTATGTATGGCAAGTTATTTTGGGGGCAATGTCACAGGAGACCTAGCTTACACAGTGGTGACAGTGTAATTAGTATTACAATAAGGCCTCAGAAGCTGTGGACCTAATGTTGTCTCTGTGATAATTATTTCTGCCTTTATATAACTGGAAAAAATATTTTGATAAGCTAGGAGGTAAGAGCCACAACGTAGATTGCTCTCAGATTAGAGAACAAATAAAATCCTGAGATACTCATGTGTCAAATAGGAGAATGAGTCACTGTGTATCCTTTGGTTCTTTCCCTTTCTCACCAATGTCTTCTGGAATCCTCCATCCAATTTGGGGTTGGTCTCTCTCACTGATAGGAATGATTGTATTCCTGGAGATGCTGGTATATCTGTCACCAGATCAGAATTGTCTCAGCTAACACTTAGAAAAATTTTGCAGATTATGAATTGAGAAGCCAAACAGAATGAAAATAAATCCTTAATGCTGCAACCTCACCCTCTCAAACTGAGGTAGATTTTTTTTTTTTGGTACCAGTGACTGAACTCAGGGGTACCCGACCACTGAGCCACATCCCCAGCCCTATTTTGTTTTGTTTTTTAATTTAGAGACAGGATCTCACTGAGTTGCTTAGCACCTCACCCTTGCTGAGGCTGGCTTTGAACTCACGATCCTCCTGTCTCAGCCTAAGTGCTGGGATTATAGGTGTGTGCCACCGTGCCCGGCCAAACATGTTGGATTTTAATTGTAAATTACATTTACATTTATTTTGATGATAGTTTGTATTCAGATCTTCCCTCAAATATATTTTGGCACCCTTTTCTTGGCAGCTGACATGTGAATGGATTTTAAATATATGGTTTTTATTCTACCTCCCTGAAAATTATTTTGGGATAATTTTAAGTCCTTGAAGACCTAAGTTACCGTATCATGTTTATTTGTTAAACTTTGATTTCCCTGTTCTTAAGATAGAAAAAGATAAGAAAATCTTCCAGCAATAGCAATTTTGTTAATACATTAGAGTCCAATATCTCTCTTTACTAAGGGATTTAATAAATTATACTTGTTGAAAATTGAATATATTGGTCACCAGAAATACCAATATCTGAGGCACAGTTACTTTCCATAATCAAATAGGAAGCTGAAAAATTATTGAATGACATTTCCTACAAAATGAAAATGTTTTCATTTTTTCCCATAGATAAAATAAGCTTGTTAAGAAATTTCGTATATATATAATGTTTTCAGGTTTCTTTTCTTTCTTC
>PVHX01024203.1:0-24459 GCA_004024805.1 Geosciurus inauris
GGTGGATCTCCGTTCACAGGGGTGTAAGGGGGGAGGGGGCATGGGGACAGCAAGGGTGATGGAATATGATGGTCATAATAACCCTAACTTTATGTATGACTGCATATATGATGTGATTCTATACAACTTACAACTAGAGAATTGATATGTTATCCTCTATCTATGTACAATGAGTCAATTTACATTGTCAACATGTAAGCCTAAATAAAACAAGAATAAAAATTTAAAAAAAAAAAAAAGTTTTAAGAAAGAGTCTATAGAATGAGAGGAGATATTTGCCACCAAAGGGCATTAATATCCAAAATACACAAAGAACTTAAAAACATAACACCAAAAAACCAAACAACCCAAACAATAAATGGGCAAAAGAACTAAACAGATACCTCTCAGAAGGAGAAATACAAATGGCCAAAAAATTTATGAAAAAAACATATTCGACATCTCTAGCAATTATGGAAATGCAAACCAAAACTACGTTGAGATTTCATCACACTCCAGTGACAATGGCAATTATCAAGTATATATAAATAATAACAAATTTTGACAAGGATGTGGGGGAAAAAGTTATACCCATACATTTTTGGTGAGACTGCAATTTTGTGTAACCACTGTGTAATGCAACATGGAGATTCCTCAGAAAACTTTGAATGAAACCACCATAGGGCCCAGGAATCCCACTCCTTGGTGTATTTCTCAAAGCTTTAAAATCAACATACTGTAGTGATACAGCTACAGTGATGTTTATAGCAGCACAATTCACAAGAGCCCAGCTATGGAACCAAACTATGTGTCTTTCAACAGATGAATGGACAAAGAAAATGTGGTATACATACACCTCGGAGCATTACTCAGTCATAAAGAATAACAAAATTTTGACTCTCTTGGTAAATGGCTGGATCTGGAGACTGTCATGCTAAGTGAAATAAGTCAATCCCAAAAAAGGCAAAGGTCAAATGTCTTCTCTGATATGCAGAAGCTAATCCCAAAATGGGGTGGAGGTAAAGAAAGAAAGAGAGAAAACGAAAAAAAAGAGAAGAAGGAGTTTCATCAAAATAAAGATCAGAATAGATGAAAGTGAATGAGGGGGAAGAAGAAGGAATGGAAGAGGAAAACAGTGGTATGAATATGACTGAAGCTTTGTATGTACGTACATGAAGAAGCACAGTGAACTGCAACATCAAGTGTATTCATAAGACACTAATTAACAACAACAACAACAACAAAAAGACTTATCCCAGAAAGTTCATTCTAGGAAAGGGAGCAGAGGAGGGAGGAGATGACAGGGGTGAGAATGCTAGGGACATTTGCTCTATTGAAATAGAGCAAAGTAAATTCCATGCTTTTGTGATTATGTCAAAATATATCCTAATGTTATATATAACTAATATATGTAACTAAATAATAATTAATAATAATAAATTAATATAACTAAAAATAATCAGTAAAAAAATAAAGTATCAAACTAGAAAAAAACACAAATATTCAGTTAAGTCACATTTCACATTTTTCAGCTATCCAAAGTTATATGGATCAAATTTTTACATAAGAAAATTTTCACATGCAAAATTTTATAATTAGTGCTGCAGGTGGAATTTGAATCCAAGTCTCCTAAAAGAATATTCAGTAGTCTCTCACTATTCTATACAAATTTTTATTTATTTTCATGTTTATTTATTATACATAGCTTTACATTTTCAGTTGTTTACTTGAATATTCTTTTCACAAAGTGAGACTGCCTTCATAATTTCTACATAAAAATCACCTGGAATTTCTCAACTTTATATTTATTAACATTGAGATGTGCTTCATTAACATAAAAATACTCCCATTTTGTTTTTATTCTAACATTTTCTAGATATAATGACAGAGAAAGAAACAACTACAGAAAACAGAAATGTCATGATATGAAAAAATATTTTTCATAGATTATCACTCAGATGCAAATGGTGTTAATATAAATAATTCAAACAAAATAAATTTTAAAAAATCTTATGGACATCATTTTTTAGAATCAAAATGGCCATTTTTCATTGGGAGTCATTTGTAATATTCACAAAGCAAAGGAAAAGATGAGTGTTCTCTCTTAATTGAGAAAGAAAAGGAGAGTGACATTGGATGGCCTGTAGTCCTTTGTTTATGCATGCTTCCTTTGGTGATTTATGTTTTTTATACTAAGTGTCAGATGTCACTGCTAATATATTACAGGTGTCAAAAAATGAAATACATTCTATCTGAAGAATAAAATGGAAACCATTAATAAAGAAGGATCAGAACTATTAAAATCAGGCTGTTCATGTTTCATAAAATCATCTCAACAGAATGTGATAACTTATAAGTTATAAGCTTTTTAAATATCTTCTGGATATTGCACAGTTATAATTTAGTAGGTTCAGAGTCCATTACTATCCATTCTCCCTCCCAAGATTTAAACACAAAGAAATTAGACAGATAATAGATATATAAATTTATATAACATTATGTATATAAAGTTTAAAAATTCTTTCAAATAGAAAATTATTAGAAATTTCAGTAATTTTGGATAAGGTGTGCTCACAAATAGAAGGGCAGGTACTCAGAAGGAACTTAAAATCTCAAGAGATAGTAAAGAGAGCAAGTAATGAGAGAGAATAAGGACAAACATAAAATATAGTAAAAAAAATGCATGTATTCAATATTATGATCACAAAAAGACATGTCAGAAGAATAAAGTAAAGTTTCTTACTTGACATATATTACAGATCCCAGGAAGTCCAGTGAAAACTTCTGTTATATCAGGTGCGGTGGTGCACACCTATAATCCCAGTGGCTTGGGAGGCTGAGGTAGGAGGATCATAAGTTCAAAACTAGCCTCAGAAAAAGTGAGACACTAAAGCAACTCAGTGAGACCCTGTCTCTAAATAAAATACAAAATAAGGCTGGGGATGTGGATCAGTGATTGAGTGCCCCTGAGTTCAATATTCAGTACCCACCACCCCACAAAATAGACTTCTATTATACACTAGGAATTATGGAAGTGGAGCTCAAGATGGTAAAAATCATCAACTTTATGTAGTATTTTAAATGCAAAGTGTAAATGAGATGAATTTAGTACAATATGTCTTTCTAAAAGAAAAAATTTGCATTTATTAAGAGTCATAAGCCAAGAATTCTGCATTTTTGTAATTTTTATATATCTAATATCATACTGCCTCCACAAATTAAAGACCTACATATTATTACAGATGTTCAGAGAACAAGTGACTACCAAATTGAGAAAATTGGAAGAAATAAAGGAACTAATTTAATAATGAGTTATAATGATATCTGAGATAATAATAATGCATGTAATTTCTCTGTAACTAATGATTTTGATATGGGGTGGAATTTAAAATTTTGGAAAATTCAACAAAAAGGTAAATAAAATGAGGAATAAAAATAATTCATTTTGGGATAAATTATCAGCAAATGATACATCTGGTCAAGACTGATATTCAAAATATGTAATGAATACTTAAAACTCAGAACTAACTACCCAATTTGAAAACAGCAAAATGCCTAAATGTACAGTTCAGTAAGAAAGATACACAGATAAAAAAGTAAGTATATGAAAACATGTTCAATATTGTATAACTATTGGAACTGCATATTTGAAAGAAAAACAAGATATATCATTTCATACCTCTAAGAAAGACCAAAATCCAAAAATATTAAGACCATCAAATGGAGTGGCAATGATGTAGAACACTGAGAACTACATTGCAAATGGTACAGCCACTTTGAGAAACACTTTGGCAGTTTCTTATATTAATCATACTATTGTTACCTTATTACCCAGCAAACATGCTCTGTAGTCTTCACCCAAAGGAGTTGAAAAAATGTGTCCACACAAAGCCACACATAGGTGTTTGCAGCAGCTTTATTTATATTTCCAAACTTGGAGGCAAACAAGATGTCCCTTGGTCTGTGAATGAATAGTTGAATGGTAATACATACATACAATGCAATATTACTCAGTGCTGAAAAGAACTAAGCAGTTGTTAAGTCATGAAAAGACTAGAAGGAACTTCAATGCATATTAATAAGAGAAAGGAAGCAGACTGAAAAGGGTATGAACTATGATTCTAACTGTGTGATACTCGGGAAAAGACCAAATTATAGATACTGTAAGAGCAGTGATTGACAGCGGGTAGTGCAAGAGAAAGATAAAGAGATGAACACAAAACAGTTTTAGAACAGTGAACTACTTTGTGTTATTCTGTGATGGTGGATATATGCCATTGTACATTTGTTAAAACCCATGGAACATACAGCACCAACAATGAACCCTAATGTAAACTACAGACTTTGGTGGATTTTGATGTGTCAGTGCAGGTTCACCAATTATAATCCATTATGTGATGTCAATACTGGGGGTGATAGTGCCTGTGTGGGAAGAGTGCATTTATAAAACCCTTCTATACTTTTCAGTTTCACCATGAAATTAAAATTGCTCTAAAAACTGAAATTCATTCATTTTTAAAAAGCCATTTATTTTGTCAGTTAGTACCTCCTCAAGAAAAGTTGCAAAATAAAGGAATGTTGTAGGGATTGAAAATTAAAATTTAAAATTGTAGTGACATTTTCTGTGAGTGCTCAGTGCCTTTTCAACTGATTATTTGATTAACATTCACGTTTTCCTGAACAGGTTTTCAGGTTTGTTGTTAATGAAAGTTTTTCTTAAAGTTTTGTTTTGAATACCAAATGCTGGCAAGAATGTAAAGAAACTGAATTACTACAAAATTGTCAGTGGAAAGATAAAATGATACAGCCACTCAAAAATGAATGTGGAAAGGTATAATGATACAGCCAATCAAAACTGATACAGCCTCTCAAAAATGAATGTGGGAGTCCTTGCAAAAACTGAACATATAACTACAATAAAACTCAATAAAGTTTTAGACACAGAGATTCAACAACTTATGTACATACAAAAACCTGTTACCAAATATTCATAACAACTTAATTCAAACAAAAACACCTAAAACAAAAACACCTCAAATATTTTTAAATGGTTAAATGATCAAATTGTGATGCATTCATACCATGGAATGAAAAGAAATTAGCAATGCAGAAGAATAGCATTTTGATACATTCATCACCTTGGATGGATCTCAAGAGAATTACACTGAGGGCAAAAATCCAACCTCAAAAATTGCATGTTGTACAATTCCATTTGTACATATGAAGGATGGATTAATAATTATCAGGCCCTGTGAGAGTGTAAAAGAGGGTATAATTAAAAGAGTAGTAGAAGGAATTCTCTTACTAGAACATCTCCTTATCTTCATTGGTGGTGATCATACAAATATAAACAAAATTGCATGGATCAAAATGCATACACACAAGTGCACGAAAAAGAAGTGGAATTTAAATAAGAAAAATGGAGTATATCATTGTCAATTAACTGATATTGCACTGTAGATATTACCATTAAGGGAAACTGGATGAAGGGAACATGGGAATCTATCTATATTCATTGTAACAAATGCTTTTATGAATCCAAGATTATGAAGAAATCTCCTTTGCATATCTTTTAATGAATTTATCTGTGTGTCATAAGAGAATTATGTTCTGTGGTGTTTAGACAGTTTCAGGGGTGTTATTGCATTTATTTTCTGTGTTTTACATATTCCTATGGTTTTGTACCTTTTCTAAGTTTTGAGATCAGAAAATATTCCACAGACAAATCAATCATTAATTTCTGTTTCAGGAAGCATTTTAATTGTCATTGGTTTTGAGCTCTTTCATTATCAGTTACATTCCATCTGGAAATTTTAGCTTATGTCTTAAGAATAGTTTCTTAGAATTTCATTATGGACAGATCTGCTGTTAGTGAATTATCTCAATTTTTACTTCACTTCAGTTATAATTTTTATGGGCATGAATTCTACATTGGGGGAAGTTTTTTCTAAGATAGTACCCAAATTTATCCATCTACCAATATTTCCATTGGCACATTAGTTGTCAATATTATTATGGAGGATAATCTCCATAATAATTTCCCACTGTGGTTGCTTTGTAGATTTATTTATTTATTTTTAAATCAGAGTTTATTATCATTTGCCAAGGTATGGTTTTCATCTAATTTAAACTCATTTAGCCTTGGTATAATTGAATTCATATATCTACAAAGTTCATCAATTTTGGAAATTTCAGAACTTTTTTCTTTAAATATATTTTGTTCTCCTACATTTTATTCAGCATTTCAATTTAATCTTGAAGACCTTGCATATATTAGCTTTTCTTATACTATAGAATGGTTACAAATAACAAAAACCTCAAATAGTTTATTAAAAAAAACTACTTTATATTTCTTGTTATTATCACCCATGGGGTTTCTATGGCACAACTTCATGTATCTTTTTTATTCTGTAAGCAGACCAAAGGAGCAAGTTCAGCTCTCTCTCTGAAGATCTGAAGAAAGCTTTCTTTTTCTTTCTTTCTTTCTTTCTTTCTTTCTTTCTTTCTTTCTTTCTTTCTTTCTTTCTTTCTTTCTTTCTTTCTTTCTTTCTTTCTTTCTTTCTTTCTTTCTCTCTCTCTTCTCTCTCTCTCTTTCTCTCTCTCTCTCTCTCTCTCTCTCTCTCTCTCTCTCTCTCTCTCTCTCTTTCTCCCTCTCTCTTTCTCTCTTTCTTTCTCTCTCTCTCTCTCTCTCTTTCTCTCTCTCTCTCTCTTTCTTTCTTTCTTTTTGGAAGTACAAGGGATAAAGCCCTTCTAGCTAAATTGCCTAGACAAGCCTTGAACTTGTGATCCTTTTGCTTCAACCTCCCAAGTGGCTGGGCTTATAGGTATGCAACACTGCACTTGCTTTACATTTCTTGCATTAAGGAGAAAAAAGCAGAATTGTACAACAGCCTACAACTCTTAAAACTTCTGGTTGAAAATGAGAAATGTTAATTTTGATCACATCCTATTTTCCAAAGCCAGTTACATAAACACATCTATATCATTGGGGTGAAGTCTTTCATTTCTCTATGCTTTTACATGAATATTTTGTTTGATTTAGATTACTAATTCTTTCTTTAGCTA
Source organism: Geosciurus inauris (assembly GCA_004024805.1). Taxonomy (NCBI): domain Eukaryota; kingdom Metazoa; phylum Chordata; class Mammalia; order Rodentia; family Sciuridae; genus Geosciurus; species Geosciurus inauris. Next base: position 7,045 of record PVHX01024203.1, read on the forward strand.
TGTTTAGTCTGGAGTTAAACACATACTTTGAATTAAAAAATTGATTGCTATATTCTTTAGACCTCGAATTTCTATTTTTTTTTCTTATTTACTAAGCCTTCTATTCCCTCAAGTCCTCAGATAAACTGTTCAAGCTTGAATTTATCTCTTTGAACATGTTCAGCATACTTTTTACCATCTATCTCTCACAATTCCACTACCTGAGGTCTGGTAGTTCTGTGCATGTGTTTTTGTTATTTGTTGTTTTTGTATGATTGCAATTTATATTCTCTCTTCTATTTTTAAATTTTACTTTGTTTTTTGGTACTGAGGATTGAACCCAGGGGGCCTTAGCCACTGAACTACATCCCAGACCTTTTTAATTTTCGAGACAGTTTCTTGCTAAATTGCTCTGGATCTTGCAAAGTTGCTGAGGCTGGCTTTGAACATGTGATCCTCCTTCCTCGGCCTCCTGAGCCACTGGGATGGCTCTTATGAAAATTGTTAACATAAATCATGTGATGCACTTTAAATTTAAAAGCTATTTAACAAAAGTAATTTAACACTAGAATGATATTTTTCTCAAAATGTGTTCTTTTGTCAGGTACATGTGGAACTAAATTTCAATGTAAAATCATTGAAATAAAATTTAGATTATGAATTTTTGTGGGAGGGTGACACCTTTGAGGTGACTAGAGACTGGAGAGCAGTTCACATGAGGATGGGTTTATTGCTTGACTACCTTCCTCTGAATATAAATCCCTGTGGCCTTCCCTCTTGGTGTACTCTAGACTTTAATTTTTTCCTTTGTCCTACAAACCTTTTAAAAATATTGCTTATATTCTCTGTCTTTTTTTGGAATTGCCAAAAATCCCAGGACAATGAGGTCCCATAGCCATTTTAGTCATTTCTGATTATGTGTTTTAGTTTTATCTCAGATTACACTAGGGATTCTTTATTTTAAGCTTTTTGAATATTTTAATTTTTTCTTTAACACTCTTTTCTATATATTCTCCAATGCAGAAAACAACTTGAATTATACATTCTGCCATAGTAGGTTGTCACTTTTATTTACTGTGTTGATTTATGCAGAACACTTACTTAAGGCATGTTAATGGTAGGATTTTCATGTTGATGGATTCTATTCATCCAGGATGGCTGGATCAACCTCCAGGAATCTGGTCCTTGTGAGTTCAACACCAAAAGGCCTCTTATTCTTGTTTAGGTTCCTCCTTCTTCATCTGGAGTCCAGATATCCCTTCAGGGCAAAGCCAGAATGACTGTAGGATTATGTTTTCATCATCCCTGAGATCAGAGCTCTGTGCTACCTGTTGTGCAAGGTCTGAAAAAAGCTCTTCCTTTACTTTGATCAATGTTCTAGGTATTTCTGGATTGAAATAAAATTTAATATATTAGTTTGTTATTTTATTATTGACAGATAGGAAATTTGTATCTATTTTGCTTATAAATTCTCATAAATAAGCACAAAAAGATTTTCAGGTAATCTGTGACTTGACACTTTTTCTTAATGATATCTTTTGATAAGTAGATTTTTATAACATGGGTAAAATCTAGTGATAAATTGGATTCATAATTATATTTAATGTAGTTTAAATATATGTTTCATGATTTTTCCCCCTACTAGAATACTAAGCTAAACAAATTCACTTAATTTGTAAAATAAATGAAGGTGTAAAAACATAAATAACAAATGTAATCACACTAGTCACTAATATAATATCCACTGTTAAGTGCATATAATATTTTATATATGTATATATAAATAGAGAATATATAAATTATATATGTATATAAAATATTCCATTATACATATATAAATATTATGTATATAAATACATAAAATGTTCCATTTCTGAATGAAATAGTATGTGTTATTAAGCATCTCCTAAAGCACCAGCTCCCAAACCAGATCAAATCTGAACTTAAGTTCTAGTTTTATATTACTAGATTTACAACTTACAAGATTACATTCTGGTTTTCATTTACTTCAGTTGTAATACAGTAAAGATACTGCCCACCTTTCAGATTTGTTCAAGCTACAATTTACAAATGTATGGTGGATATTGATATTAGGACTTGAAATCAAAGGAGCATAGATTGTGTCATCTTTTGTTACTTTCCTAACTCTATTTATGAGTCTGAGTCTCCTTATAGCTCAAGTGACAGAAACTAAAAAACAGAACACACAAATATAAAACATAAGCACAATCCCAAAAAAGAGAGAAAAACAAAAAGCTTAACTTTAATCCTTCAAATGCTAACCTCTACAGTTTATCAATTTAATGATCCAGGTTTAGCATTTTACACATGCCAAACATCAAAGTGCCCTCCCACCCAGTCCTGGTAATACTTTATATGAAATATTTGCCATATTTTATATCTGAGTGTGATTGGTCTCAATGATTGATACAAATTTTTCTGAAATTTTTATGGTTCATTCTACCTAGATGTGAGACATACATCTTTCTTTCTGTAAGATTTTATTATTTTATAATTACTACCAAAAAGCTGGACCACTTTCTTTTATTGCTGGAATGTACAAATGCTCTTCTCTCTCCCTGTTTCTTTGTCTTTCTCTTTCATTTGCTGTTAGTATTACAAACGTAGGGAGCAAAGAATGGGCCATTTTCTTTTTGCTGGCACTTTCCTAATTATTTATTGATTTTAAAGCTATTTTATTGGTAGAATTCTCAGGATAAAGATATAGAGAACAATTCAAACTTAAACATTGTGCCAAATTGTCTTCCAAAAAGTTGAGTCAATATTCTCTTCCATTTGCAGTGTGTGGAATGCATTTACCACTAGTGTATGCTTACTTCATTTGTATAATAGCCTTTTCTCTTTTTTATTTTTAGTTTTTGGTACCAGCTATTGAACCACTGAGGTTTACTAACCCACTGAGCTACATCCCCAGTCCTTTTTATATTTTATTTTGAGAGAGTCTTGCTAAGTTGCTTAGGGCCTCACTCAATTGCTGAAGGTGGCTTGAACATGTAATCCTTCTGCTTCAGCCTTCAGAGCCTCTGGGATTACAGGCTTGCACCATCGTGCCAGCATCTTTTTAAATAATTAAGGAATTATGCAGGCTTATTTGTGAATTTTAACACATACAGAATATATCAAAGAATGAAGCACTTATGACTGCACCATTTTCATGACTAGTGCTGCTAATATTTTGGTGTATTTCTTTCCAATCATGTGTTATGTGTGTATATGTTTATTTGTATGTGTGTATGGAATATGTACAAAAATAGATTTTACATGTGATATCTTTTCTATGCTTCTTCAAAATTTAATACATATGTAAAGAGAGAGAAAGAAAGGGTAATAAGAAATGTGTTCATATTTCCTGGTTTTGAATTTTATATTGGTTCTTTTTAGTTATATATAACTGTAGAATCTATTTTGATACATTTATACAAGTGTGGGACACATATTATTCTAATTAAGAGCCCAGTCTTGTGGACATACATGATGTTGAGATTTACAATAGTATATTGATATACATACTTAGGAGAGTTATATCAGATTCATTTCACTGTCTTTCCTATTCCTTATCCCTGTCCCAGTCATATATGAGTAAGAAAAAATAATACCTAGTTTTGAGTACATCACATAAATATATATGTAACTACTTTTAGTTCTTTTAAAAGTTCACAAAATAAAAATGTTATACATTTCTACATCTTTGATAAAAATTGAAAATGTTTAAAGTATAATCAAAAATAGAAGTCAATAGGGGAGGCAAGCTTGTCCAGATAAAATAATTTCCATCTTTGACTCTTTGAAGCAAACTCAAAACAAATATGTTTATAAATAATAAAATTTTAATTTTCAATTTAAAATCAAGTTTTTTTTTTTCTGCTTAGGTATACATGATAGCAGAATGCATTTTGATTCATTGTACACAGATGGAGCACAAATTTTCATTCTCTGGTTTTACATGATGTAGAGTCACACCATATGTGCAGTCATACATGAACTTAGGGCAATGATGTCCATCACATTCCACCATCTTTCCTGCCCCCATGTCTCCTCCCCTCACCACCCTCCCCTTTGACCGAACTTCCTCCATTCTTCCCATGTCCCCTTCTCCATTATGGATCAGCATCCACTTATCAGAGAGAACATTCAGCCTTTGATTTTTTGGAATTGGCTTACTTTGTTTAGCATGATATTCTCCAACTCCATCCATTTACATGCAAATGCCATAATTTTATTCTCTTTTAATGCTGAGTAATGTTCCATTGTGTATATATACCACAGTTTCTTTATCCATTCATCTATTGAAGGGCATCTACGTTGTTTCCACAGTTCAGCAATTGTGAATTGAGCTGCTATAAACATTGAAGTGACTGTGTCACTGTAGTATGCTGTTTTTAAATCCTTTGAGTATAGACCAAGTGGGGTAGCTGGGTCAAATGGTGGTTCTATTCCAGGTTTTCTGAGGAATCTCTATACTGCTTCCAGGTTGGTTGCACCAATTTTCAGTCCATCAGCAATGCTTGAGCACACCTTTTCCTCTACATCCCCACCAGCACTTATTATTGCTTGGATTCTTAATAACTGTCATTCTGACTGTAGTGAGATGAAATCTTAAAGTAGTTTTGATTTGCATTTCTCTAATTGTTAGAAATGTTGAACATTTTTTCACGTTTGTTGATCAGTTGTATATCTTCTTCTGTGAAGTCTCTATTCATCTCCTTAGCCCATTTATTAATTGAGTTCTTTGTTTTTTTAGTGTTAAGTGTTTTTGGTTCTTTATATATCCTGGAGATTAGTGCTCTATCTGATTTGCATGTGGCAAAAATGTGCTCCCAGAATGTAGGCTTTCTTCATTGATTGTTTATTTTGCTGAGAAGAAGCTGTTTAGTTTGAATCCAACCAATTCATTGGTTCTTGCTTTTATTTCTTGCACTTCAGGAGTCTTAAGGAAGTCGGAGCCTATTTCGACATAAGGAAGGGTTGGGCCTCCTTTTTCTTCTATTAGGTGCAGGGTGTCTGGTCTAATTCCTAAGTCTTGATCCACTTTGAGTTGAGTTTTGTGCATGACAAGAGATAGGGGCTTAGTTTCATTTTGGTGAATATGGATTTCTAGTTTTCCCAGCACCATTTGTTGAAGAGGCTATCTTTTCTCCAAAGTATGGTTTTGACGTCCTTGTCTAGTATAGGATAATTGTATTTATATAGATTTGTCTCTGTGTCTTCTATTCTGTACCATTGATCTACATGCATATTTTGGTGCCAGTACCATGCCTTTTTTGTTACTATAGATTTGTAGCTTTTGTTAGTATAGCTTTGGTATTATGATGCCTCCTGCTTCACTCTTCTTGCTAAAAACTGCTTTGGCTATTCTGAGTCTCTTATTTTTCCAAATGAATTTTATGATTGCTTTTTCTACTTCTATAAAGAATGACATTGGGATTTTAATTGGAATTGCATTGAATCTATATAGAACTTTGGGTAGTATGGCATTCCTTCAATATTAATTCTATCTATCCAAGAGCATGGGAGACCATTCCATCTTCTAAGGTCTTCTTCAATTTCTTCCTTTAGTGTCCTGTACTTTTCATGTAGAGGTCTTTTCCTCTTTTGTTAAATTGATTCCCAAGTATTTTATTCTTTCCAAGCCTATTGTGAATGGAGTGTTTTCCTAATTTCTGTTTCAGAGGATTTATCACTGATGTATAGAAATGCATTTGATTTATGGGTATTGATTTTATATCCTGTTTGCTGAATTTATTTATTAATTTTAGAAGTTTTCTGGTGGCATTGTTTGGATCTTCCAAGTATAATATGTCATATGCAAATAATGATATTTTGAGTTCTTCTTTTCCTATTCATATCCCTTTAATTTCTTTCCTCTGTCTAATTGCTCTGGCTAGAGTTTCAAGGACTATATTGAATAAGAGTGGTGAAAAAGGGTATCCTTGTCTTGTTCCAGTTTTTAGAGAGAATGCTTCTAATTATTCTCCACTTAGGATGATGTTGGCCTTAGGTTTAGCATAGACTGCTTTAACAATGTTGGGGTATGTTTCTACTATCCCTAGTTTTTCTAGTGTCTTAAACATGAAAGGGTGCTGTATTTTGTCAAAAGCTTTCTCTGCATCAATTGATAGAAACATAAAACTAAATTTCAGGAACTCTGTCCTCTTGACTTAATTTTCACTTGTTTTTTTCTCAGTTGGAGGAAAGTTTTTGTTTTAAAATCTCTCAGGTTTGTATCTTAGTTTCTATTACTTTCTAAGGTCTAAAGTAAATGTTATTGAAAAATAACACATAGACTAAATTGTCTGAATCTTAAAAAATAAATATGTTGTTTCATATGAGACTAACAAAAGTAGAGAACAATTGCAATCTAATGAGAAAAAAATACTTATTTCAACTTCAATCCAAATATTCATTGTATATACACACATTACAATTCACAAAATCCATGTGTTCCATGTGTCAGGGGCTATGAATGTACCACCTTTGTTCTCTCGGCATCATCTATTTTAAACTCAAGACTGGTTACTTGAAACACTGTGAATTTCTGCCTGCCAGTCTATTGCTACATGTGGCCTAAGTTCAAGCTCACCTAGTAACCTGTAATCCACGATGAACTGAGGGGTAATGAGTAAGTACCTGTGTTTAAGTTCACTATGCTGGAGAAAACTCAGAAGTGTGGCTGTCACTGTTCCCCAGAGGCACACAAAGAGGACCTGCTGTACAGTGTACACTTCCTTGGCTGCTTTCATTTCCCCTTTCCCACTCCACTGCTCTATTCTCTGTGTTTCTGGGATCAGTTCCTCAAAAAGTTACTTACACTTGAATCTTTGTTCCAGAGTTGACTTCCAAGGAGACCCAACCTCATTTACATTCCAAGTATTTTCTAAAACATTTATATGTCCTGTTTACCTTGCAGACATTGAGCACCTGTATTTTGACTTATTAAAATGATGAATAGAAAATTTTTAATGAATATTCTCAGAATTTTATAAGATGAGAACATCTCTACATCTTGAAATTTCAGCAAATTTACAGTTTTGACATGACACCAATAAACAATTCTGAAAATATGAGATAATCATTATTTTTATTTCAATTGTAAAACTTTAAGTTATCAAAGATAGAGAGAGAGAGCGAGAATAGAAAAGGAATAGCAGATTGGATGATGACATCTTCTAAAAAGGTTGTGTAGAAATCAGTTTGGCCAAAATATTTTCTCTAGAGTTCCATATTCTAATTTACCTAGAAGATTAAATAAAAACAGTAAACACTTGAAATTTTAGGACACATCTTGTGTATTTTTATTGCCACCCAAAATGCTTCTAGAGAATCAGTGGAAGTCATTGTAGTATTTTCTTTGTTAATTGTTCTTTTTGGGTTGTTTTGTTTCATTTTGTTTTGTTTTAGTGGGGATGTTTAATATAGCAGATAACCAAATTTTCTCCAGATAGCATTCTCATTTTATTTTGTTTTCATATTTCTTAAACAGATTTAAAATAATTAATCAAAGGTTATACTTAGCAGCTCTCTTAAGAGTGCTTTTCTGGGCATCTCTTTTATTTTATTTATCAATGTTTTGCTTAACAGACACAGACCTCATAACACATTTTTTTCATTGTCTGTACAGTTGTAAGTTACATGGTTTTAATGATTTTATGATGTTAATATGTGAAACAACAAAAGATCTAACATAGATCTTATTGATGATCTTAAAGCTCATTGGTGATATGATAGGATTGCATTCTGATTTTAGTTGAAAGACTGGAGAATTCTAGGGAAACCCCTGAGAGCTTAGCATAGGAATTGTCAACTCAAGCAACTTGGTGCTATTTTAAGTGGTAGAACTAGGTCCTTTAATTGATGATTTAGTTTGAATAAATCCCCATGAAAGGAGCAACCATATTTGTATCATTCAACAAATAAAGATGGTTAAATTATAGGGAGAGTTAATTAAGTGAATAAATGGATGGATGGGTAAATAAGTGAACAACTTGAGTATGTATCTAGAATGACTAGTGTTTATTATGTCTTTTTGTTTTATTTACTTGCTTATTTTCTGTCATAAGTCTAAGGTTTTCCTTTATATTGATTTATTACTACTTGCACTTTATGTCTAATTTGGCTTCATTTCCATTTCTGGATATTATCAGTTTTATAAGGAATTTTATTTCAAAATTTTTTCTTGCTATGACATGAACTTAATCAAGTCAGTTTGTGATGGTATTGTGATGTCTCCTGCTTCACTCTTCTTGTGAAGGATTGCTTTGGCTATTCTGGGTCTCTTATTCTTCCAAATGAATTTCATGATTGCCTTTTCTATTTCTATATGAAATGACATTGGGATTTTAATTGGAATCACATTGAATCTGTATAGCGCTTTGGGTAGTATATGGCCATTTTGACAGTATTGATTCTGCCTAACCAAGAGCATGGGAGATTTTTCCATCTTCTAAGATCTTCTTCAGTTTCTTTCTTTAGTGTCTTGTAGTTTGCATTGTAGAGGTCTTTCACTTCTTTTGTTAAATTGATTCCCAAATATTTTTTGTTTTGAGGCTATTGTGAATGAGATACTTTTCCTAATTTCTGTTTCAGAGGGTTTATCACTGATATGTAGAAATGCAATTGATTTATGGGTGTTGATTTTATATCTTGCTACTTTGCTGAATTCATTTATTAATTCTAGAGTTTTCTGGTGGAATTTTTTTGGATATTCTAAGTATAGAATCATGTCATCTGCAAATAATTATAGTTTGAGTTGTTCTTTTCTTATTTGTATCCCTTTAATTTCTTTCCTCTGTCTAATTGCTCTGGCTAGTGTTTCAAGGACTATGTTGAATAAGAGTGGTGAAAAAGGGCATCCCTGCCTTGTTCCAGTTTTTAGAGGTAATGTTTCCAATCTTTGTCCATTTAGCATGATGTTGGCCTTGGTTTTAGTATAGAGAGCTTTTGCAAGGTTGAGGTATGTTCCTGTTATCCCTAGTTTTTCTAGTGTTTTGAATATAACGATGATGTATTTTGTCAAATGATTTCTCTGCATTGATTGATAAAATCATATGACTCTTATCTTTAAGTCTATTGATGTGATGGATTATGTTAATTGATTTTTGTCTGTTGAACCAACCTTGCATCCCTGGAATGAACCCCACTTGATCATGGTGCACTATCTTTTTAATATGTTTTTGTATGCAATTTGCCAAAATTTTATTGAGAATTTTTGCATCTATGTTCATCAGGGATATTGGTCTGAAATTTTTTTCTTTGATGTGTCTCTGTCTAGTTTTGGTATCAGGGTGATAATTGTCTCATAGAATGAGTTTGGAAAGGTTCCCTCCTTTTCTATTTCATGAAATAGTTTGAAGAGTATTGATATTATTTCTTCTTTGAAGGTCTTGTAGAACTCGGCTGAGAATCCATCTAGTCTTGGGCTTTTCTTTGTTTTGGCAGGCTCTTGATGGCATCTTCTATTTCCTTGCTTGAAATTGATCTGTTTAAGTTGTGTATGTCCTCTTGGTTCAGTTTGGGTAGGTCATATGCCTCTAGAAATTTGTTGGTGTCTTCAGGGTTTTCTATTTTACTAGAATATAAATTTTCAAAAGTTTCTAATTATCCTCTGTATTTCAGTAGTGTCTGTCATGATATTTCCTTTCTCATCACGAATTTTAGTAATTTGGGTTTTCTCCCTCCTCCTTTTCATTAGGGTGGCTAAGGGTTTGTCAATTTTGTTTATTTTTTCAAAGAACCAGTTTTTTGTTTTGTCAATTTTTTGAATTGCTTCCTTTGCAAAGCCATAGTAACAAAAACAGCAGTGTACTGGCACCAAAATAGACATGTAGACCAATGGTACAGAATAGAAGACACAGAGACAAACCCACTTAAATACAGTTATCCTACCCTAGAAAAAGGAGCCAAACATGTACACTGGAGAAAAGACAGCCTCTTCAACAAATGGTGCTATGAAAACTGGAAATCCATATACAGCAAAATGAAACTAAACCCCTGCATCTCACCATGCACAAAATTCAACTCAAAATGGATCAAGGACCTGGGAATTTGACCAGAGACCCTATACCTAATAGAAGAAAAAAATAGGACCAAATCTTCATCATGTCAGATTAGGAACTTACTTCCTTAACAAGACTCCTATAGCTCAAGAAGTAAAATCAAGAACAAATAAATGGGATGGATTCAAACTAAAAAGCTTCTTCTCCACAAAAGAAACAATCAATGAAGTGAACAGAGAGCCAACATTCTGGGAACAAACTTTTGCCACACACACACATATGATAGAGCACTAATCTCCAGGATATATAAAGAACTCAAAAAACTTAACACCAAAAACCCAAACAACCCAATCAATAAATGCGCCAAGGAGCTAAACACTTATCAGAAGATATACAATCGATCAACAGACATATGAAAAAATGTTCAACTTCTCTAGCCATTAGAGAAATGCAAATCAAAACTACTCTAAGATTTCATCTCATGCCAGTCAGAATGGCTGTTATCAAGAATACAAACAACAATAATTTTTGGAGAGGTTGTGGGGGAAAGGGCATGCTCTTACATTGCTGATGGGAATGCAAATTTGTACAATCAGTCTGGAAAGCAGCATGGAAATTCCTTAGAAAACTTGGAATGGCACCACCATTTGACCCACTCCTTGGTCTATACCCAAAAGACTTAAAAACAGCATACTATAGTGACACAGCCATTCAATATTTATAGCTACTTAATTAACAATAGCTAAACTGTGGTAGCAACCTAGATGCCCTTCAATAGATGAATGGATAAAGAAACTGTGGTATACATACACAATGGAATATTACTCAGCAATAAAAAAGAATAAAATTATGGCATTTGCAGGTAAATGGATGGAGTTGGAGAATATCATGCTAAGTGAAGTAAGCAAATCCCAAAAGACCAAATGCCGAATGTTCTCTCTGATAAGTGGATGGTGATCCATAGTGGGAGTTAGGGGGTATGGGAAGAATGGAAAAACTTTGATCAAAAGGGAGGGAGGGAAGGAAGGAGACATGGGGGCAGGAAAGATGGTGGAATGAGATGGACATCATTGCCTTAGGTTCATGTATGACTGCACATATGATGTGACTCTACCTCACGTACAACCCAGAGGATGAAAAGTTGTGCTCCATCTGTGTACAATGAATCAAAATGCATTCTGGTGTCATGTTTACCTAAGTAGAATAAATAAATAAATAATAATTTTTTAAAAAAGTAATAAAGAAAAACACATAGAAAAAAGAATTAAGTCAGATACATGCTGTGAAGAAGTTAGTTGCTTTATTTGTAAAAATCATGTTAAAGGGGAGAGAGGGGAAAGGACATGGTGGCAGGAAAGATAGTGAATGAGATGGACATCATTGCCCTAGGTACATGTTTGCAGTTATGGTGTGACTCTACATCATGTACAACAAGAGAAATGAAATTTGTGCTTCATTTCTGTACAATTAATCAAAATACATTCTGCTGTCATCTACACCTAATTAGAATAAGTAAATAACTAAATAATTAAATAAATAGAAAACAAACAAAATCATGTTAAGATCTTTCTTTTTTATTATTTACATTGTGCTTTTATAAACTACACAAAGTAAAAGTGGCGTATATTTAAATTATATCACAAAGAATTTTTGAAAAAATTTCTAAGCTATTTATGAATGATTTCATGAAGAATAGTGGTGGAATAGGAAAAAAAAAAAGCCTTTAGAAAAGTGACTGCTCTACCTCATTATAAGTTCCAGAATATTTTACTTCAAATCTTTCAAGGTCATATTAAATAAAAGTATTTTTGTTTGTTTTATAAAAGGACTTCAAAAATTTATTTATATATACATATATATAAAGAACATATAGTGTGACATATTTTAATCATTTTTCTCATTTGTAGAGCTATCCTTTGATTTTCATACACAGTAAACAAACTATGGATTGTACGTGATACTTAAGGTTTTAAAAATATTATCTGTTCATCTCACTAAAGAACTGCTTTGTGGATTTCACTAGATTAAAGCCTTTAAATGTAATGTGACACTTCCATAGAATGTTATGGTAAATTATGAAGTGTCTAATGTCTGAGACTTAAATTGTGTTCTGGATAATATTTTCGAATATCACGAGTGCATCATCTGTGTAGCAGTACACCGTGGCAACAGCAAATCTTTGCTACTCTAACACTCTTAAGGGTCTCGATTGCTGCAGTGCAGTCCACTGTGGCAGAACTTTTGTCAGATTAGGGCAATTTAAACAGACTAAATCAAGCAAGCTTTGGCTGCTGCTCCTGGGATGAACTGTAGGAAGGGCAAGCCTCAGCTGACTGACAGCTCTCAAGCATGGTAGATCACAAGGAAGTCATTCTGCAGCATCTGTCAGTTTCACTAAAATACTGCCCATATTTCAACTTGGAAATTTAATCAAAATTTTATTATCTTACTTTTCTTCTTGAACATTTTTAACAGATACATTTTTAGTATTCATTTTAGGTTGCTAGAAAGAAAGTGAGGTGAGATGCTTTTTGAATAAAATTGAAGAAATATTTTGACAACAACAAATACTTTTTTTAAAATGTTTTAATCCATATAGTCTCATACTGTTTAATTTTACATTATGAGATATCAGGAGTGATGACTTGGATTAATCTCTGACTGTCTTATAGCAGGAGCTGTAAACCTGTGCTGGGAACTCCCTGAGTAAAGCTGCAGGTCAAGTCTGCCCGGATGCTATAGTGACATTCTGCTTAAAGGGGGTTCTGTGCATGGCATGGGACTATCAGTCTTGACCCTGAGTTCAGACACTAGCTGCCAGGGATAGAGAATTAGCACAAAAGAATAATGATAATTGGGCTTCATCCTTTAGCTTGCCTGCTTTGAAGAAACTTTCTTACAGAAAATCCTTTTGATGATAAAATCTATATAATAAACATGTTGAACTAGCTCTGGTTCATTCATCCTCCATCAGGGGATGATGAACCATCTTACCCCAACTTTCTCTCTATGTGTGTCTGTTTGTCTTTTCTAATGCCCCATTACCCCTCAATGATTTTGTGAATTAACAGCCGTGCTGGTCGCAGCAATAGAGTCTTCTGGGAATAGGAAGAAAACAGTTTTGGAAAGCTATATGAAATAGAAAATATGTTTTACAAACAAAGTTACAAACCAATCCATGTGTAAATTATGTAGATTGTTAAGCATAAATCAGAATTTATTTTCTTTTATAAATTAAAAAAATATGAACTCAGGTAAAACAGCTTGACCTAAGTGACTTAGGAGGCTGAGGCAGTAGGATTTGAAGTTTGAGGGCAGCCTGGGCAACTTAGTGAGACCTGCCTCAAAACAAAAATAAACCAGGGCTGGAGGTGAAACACAGTGGTAGAACTGGATTCAATTTCCAGTAACACACACACAAACACATGCACACACACACACATGCACAAATTGACTAGTTTATGTTTCTATAGTACAAATATTAGATATCAATCATTCCTGAAAAAACTTAAAATATACTAAAGCAACATGATATAGTAACTGACAGATGGAGTATATTTCACTTTTAGTAATACAGTTTCTTGGATACTGGATTTAGAAAATTTATTGGGATCATCGATGATAACAGTTACTGCAACAATGGTATTCTAATCAATTCAGGTGGCTAATATTAAATAAAATAAGGTAGTTTTAAAAAATCTGAATTACTTCTATAATAAAATTCAATCTAGCATTCTTTTATTATTTACATATAGTAACTATATACAGGTTAAAGTAACTACAGTAAGGTGTTTAATTTTCAATCCAGTTTTTGTAAAAGCAGAATACTTTAATGAAAATGAGCATATACCTCATATTAGCATCAACAAATTCTGCCATTAACAATCACATAAATTTTGTAAAATTAGGAATATTATGCTCAGCAAAATTTCTCAATATTTGAGTTGCATTCATATGAAGATATTTTAAAGAGCTTGTGATATCATAAAATTATAATAATTGGCATCTGTGTCATCCATTATACATTACCATTATAATTAATAACATTGAAATTGAGAATAATTTTGGTCATTTGAATTATTTTCAATTACTAGAAATTAAAATAGATAAAATAATGTTAAATGTTACTCTTTTTTCTTTTCTTATTAAACAGTAATCCTCATTTTATGAAAGGTGAAGCATTTTTAATTTTTATTGTAAGTTTATTACATCAGAATTGAGATTTAAAAATAAAATATTTATGATATGTGGATTGAGGATTATTGAAAGAATTTGAATGAAAAATGAGATTGGAAAATCTTTTAATTTACATAATGTATAGACAGATTTTCTCTATTTATCAATCTCTGTCCAATGAGTACATTCTTTTTTTTTTTTTTTTTGGTACCAGGGATTGAACTCGGGGGTACTCGACCACTGAGCCACATCCCCAGCCCAATTTTGTGTTTTATGTAGAGACAGGGTCTCACTGAGTTGCTTAGTGCCTCGTTGTTGCTCAGGTTGGCTTTGAACTCGCGATTCTCCTGTCTCAGCCTCCCAAAGTGCTAGGATTACAAGCGTGAGCCACCGTGCCTGGCTCAATGAGGACATTCTTATAAAACATCCTCTTAGTCTTTCTCCCTGCAGTCTTCCCCTGCAAAGATACAAGTACTCATTAATTGCCCTTCTCAAGGTAGATGGTATGGCTGATCTTCCTTTTTAAGAGCTAATTATAAGACTATTGAGAAACAGAATAAAATAATAACATGCTATATTTAATACCTGTTACAGGCCAACAAATACACATAAGCACAGGCTGAGAGATAGATGCATGTGTGTATGAGAGGAGACAGAGAGGAGAGAATTGCTAATCTTGAAAGAATGATTCAAATTGATAGAACCATCCCAGTCTCATATATTAGGACACTGAATTTCAAAGTTTAAGAAACATACCCTCATATCTAGAAAAAGAATCTTGAGTATAAGCCAAAAACCTACCACTGAAGATTGTTTTTATTTTATCAAATATGTCTTCACTAGCAGGAAACTGGAAACCACAGTTTTTTCAACCTGCTAAGACCTATGAATATCAGTGTGAAATTTATATATGTAAACAAATACTTGAATATAAAAATATATTCTATGTACAGTGTGTGCCTAGGTATGTGTGACTAACCCTTCCCAAATTTTCATTCAGGGTACACTAGAAACTTCATGTTTTAATGCACTCATAGATGCTTACCAGCTCTTAGAAAGGTAAATGACTGCCCTTTAATTTGTAGAAATTTAGAAAGGTATCTGTGGTGGGTAGAATTATTACTCCTAGAAAGAGTCTATGGCTTAATCTGCAGAACTATAAATAAAAAATGATATAACATGCCAATGAGTAAGCTAATTTTCATAGCAAAGGGACTGACATTGAAGATATAATTAAGTTTAGAAATCAGTTGACTATAAGATGAATTATTCTTCACTAAATGGGCGAGCCTGATGTGATCACATGAGCCCTTAAACACAGAAGAGCAAATTGGAGTATGCAATGAAGGAGATGGCAGAAAAGAAGGCAGACAGACTCAAACATGACCACTCCTTGCCACTTCATTGCAAACCTCAAGATAAAGGGGATGATGAGAAGGGAGAGGAACTCAGTAACCTTAGGAGCAGACTGTTCCCCACGAAGAGCCTGGAGCAAACAGGGACCTCAGTCCCACAGAGCCTGGAAATAAATTCTGCCAAAATCTGGTTAAGTGAGGAAGGAGGAACTTTACCAGGGACACTTCGGCTGAAACTGTGATGCTAAGCCTTGTGAAAACCTAAGTAGAGGACCCTACTGAGCCCGGCCTTCTGACTCATGAACTATAGGATAATAAACCTATGTTGTTTTAAATCACTAAGTTGTGTGGTAATTTTTGAAGCAATAATAAGAAACTGTTATGGTATTTTCTTTACAAAACATTTTTTCATCAATTACAGTCTGCACTGTTGAACTAGTACAGCTGTAGGGTGAGAGGTATAATTAATACCACATATAAAATATGGCATAATAATAGAAATTATTTGTTTTCTTTGTAGTTTTTCATTTCTTCTTCTTTTTTTTTGTTTGCTTTTATTTTTTCCATGAATGATGACATCCAGGAAGAAAATCTTGTTGTATTCTATGTGAAAATGTTCCTTAGAATGTATTTTATATAAAAAACAGATTTGATTTTTGTGAAAAACTGAATAAAATAATATGTTAAATATAATATAATAATATAATCTCAACAGTATCATTCACATTGAAATTTATCTCAATAATCTTTCCAGGAATAATTTTATTTAAAAGGGTCTTATTTCACAATTAGCAATTCCCTTTGGTGGTTATTGGTTAGAATATTAAATTGAAAGTTTCCTCTAACATCAAAATACTTTTTGTTAATAGAAAAACAGAAATGGATCAGTTGACTTTTAGGAAATGCCCTAATCAATTGTTCATATATAATTGACAAAGAAGCTAGAAAATAAAAACTTCTCCCCAAATAATTTTGCACTTGAGGTCTATTGAGACATTAATTTCTTAATTCTAGTTTTCTTCAATACCTAATACATATAATAATATACATATTGCAAAATTGTTTTTGAAAAAATAGGAATGATATCAATAGAATATGACTTTTTAAAAAATTTTAACAAATTCCAAAAAACTCATCCCATAAAATGGCAGTTTTATTGTTCATTTATAAGAAAGGAAATACAGAGCTAGTACCCTTGGCAAAACATATCAGTTCTTTAGGGATATGCTATTACGAACCACTAGAATTCACTTTTCATTTGGCAATTTCTCAAAACTGTATGAATAGAAATTTCTTATTGAAACTAATGCTGTTCTTGATAATGAGTAAATTGTTTCAATTGGATTATATTTAGACATTCACTTTATATCCTTTAAATATCCCTAGATATAATTGGTTTAATTAAAAAATTAAACTGAATTAATGAGGTCTCCCAGATGTCTCTTTAACTGGTAATGATAAACCTTTTATTTTGTGGTGATAAATTAAATTGAATTAGTAATGTTAATTCTGATTATGTGGAATTTAGTAGTTCAGAAAAAACAATCAGGAAATAATTTTCTTAAGTATAAATGGGATAATATAGTCTCTGTTACCCCAATGCTAGTGTATAAACACAATAATTAAAAAATAACTGTGCATTTAATGTGTAATTAAAAAATAGGAATGAGAAAGGAATATATTTACTTCTATCAAAATAGATGGATTTTTAACAGTAAAAGTTTCAAGCATTTATCATTTTGACAAACTTTTGAGAGTTTTGCAGGACAGATTAGAAGTCAGGTTTAAACACCCCATTAATCTCAATATCAAGTTCAGAATCTGTACAATATGGGATGACACGCATTCTACTATGTTGGAGCAGAACTGGGCTCTTCGTCTCTTTAGACAAT
>PVHX01024204.1:0-15985 GCA_004024805.1 Geosciurus inauris
CCTCCGGCCCTGGCCAGGTCATTTCATCCTTTCCCCTGCAGAGCTGCAAGCCCAAGTCCCACCCCATGGCTGGGGGTGTTTCCTCCTGGAGGAGTCTGCCACTCAGACTCCAGGACCCCCTTCAGGTTAGCACAGTCTGAGAAGAGAATGGAAATTGAATGCCACCTACTCTCCATGGCTTTGGGTCCAGCATCCCTGTCCACCATCCTACTCTAATAGCCTGGGCCCCACCTACTTCAGCACCAGTCTCTGAAGTACACTGCTGCTGGTCTTAAGAATTTGAATCCCAGGTCTGCTTTTCCCACTTGTTTTTTTTGGTACTGGGGATTGAAACCACTGAGCCACATCCCCAACTCTTTTTATATTTTATTTAGAGATAGGATCTTGCTGAGTTTTTAGGGGCTTGCTAAGTTGCTGAAGCTGGCTTTGAATGTGAAATCCTCCTGCCTCAGACTCCCAAGCCACTGGGGTTACAGGCGTGCACCACCTTGCCCAGCTGCTTTTCCCACTTTGTTTTTGTTTTGTTTTGTTTTAATATTTTTTAAATTATAGATGGACTCAATATCTTTATTTGGTTTAATTTTATTTTTACGTGGTGCTGAGGATCGAACCCAGTACCTTATATGTGTGAGGCAAGCGCTCTGCCACTGAGCCACAACCCAAGCCCTGCTTTTCCCACTTTGGACAAGACACGGTCAGCTTGGCCTCTGCCCACCAGCCTGGCTGTATCCCTCACTCCTCTGCCCCACCTGCCAGCTCCAAACACAGCCAGCTCCTTGCCCACTGTAGGTCCTGTGCCTACTGATGCACATAGAAGTTACTGTGTTCGATCCTCCTGCAGCCTGGTGATACTGATGGAGACAAGAGGTGCTTGCGCCTTCCTGCAAGGCTGCTCAGTCATCGCTCCCTCAGGCTTAGCTATGTTTCCCATAGGCAGCTCCTCACACAGGCCCAGTGATACCATCAGCCTTGAGAGCCCCACCTAGTTTTGTCTCAGCCTCGTTTCTTAGCTGCCACAGTAAGCTGTGGTCCCCAAGGCTTTGGGTGAATCTGGTGGCAGATCCTGTCATGTTAGCTGCATGTCCTTTGTGGTGGCAGCTGGACTACAGCCAGCAGCCTCAGGTTTTGGTTCTCACTGTGGCCCTGTGTCTGCCATCCCTGCAGCCTCAGCATCCTGTCTGCCCACCCTGCACCTTTCCTAGTGATGCTGATGCCAGCAGGGGCTGAAGGGGCTTGGAGCGGAGGTCTTTGCTTTGGGTTCCTGTGTCTGGAGGTCACCCCCCAGGTGCCAGACTGCACTGTGGATGCCCTCCCCTTCCCCCACGGGTGCTGCGAGTGTTCACCTTTTCCCCTCGGAGGGCTGGCTTGTCAGAAGAGGAAGGGGAAGCTTTGGGCCTGCATTTGCCTGTTCCAGCAGAGAGCTAGCGGCTTCCTGTCTTCTGCTCTTGCACTGCTCGCCCAGGTGTGCAGCCAGACCCAGGGCTTCTGGAACCTGTTTTCTTTGCAGCAGGCAGGTGTCATTTTTACATAGTCAGGATGCCATGAGAAGACAGGACAGTGGGCCAAGTATCCTTGGCCTACAAGGTGTAGTGCAGGGGAAGTTAAATTTTAGGTGATGTCTTCCCACAAGGTGCAGGTTGTAGCTCTGAGTGTTGGAAGTGAGACTTCAGTGAGGGAGGAAGCTGGGTGCTGCCCTCCACAGCACCTCAGCCTGCTTGCCACTGCCGCACCCTCCCCACCTTTCCCTCGGGTACTGTCCTGGTGCTTCATTTCTTGGTGATGGGTTGTGACTGCTCTTGCTGTTTGGTTTGTCTAACTGGTGTATCTTTTTCCTAGCTACAAGAAGACCCAGGAAACCCTCTCACAGGCAGGACAGAAGACATCTGCTGCCTTGTCCACCATGGGCTCTGCCATTAGCAGGAAGCTTGGAGACATGAGGTGAGATCCTCAAGGCCTGGTCAGGAAAGAAAGTGGGATGAGAAGTAGGAAGAGGCTCTGTTGGAAGCCTGCCTCAAGTTGGGGCTTGGACCCAAAGCCTGGGAGTGGCCATGCCAGCCTGGGCCATTTTACATGTGGACCTTTGGGGTGTTCCTCTGTCTCCTATTGTTTGCCTTGGGACTGATGGGGAGGGCTTTTCTCTCTGGAACTCTGTTGAGAGGCAGTGATGGGGCATGGGGCCATGTTCAAGGTGGGGTGTCAGTCTGGGCAGACTACCAGTTGTTTCTGGGACTTGCTTTCAGTCCCACCTGTGTTTGCTCAGCTGTCTGTCTGGGCCAGAGTGCAGAGAGTGCAGTCAGGATCAGAAGACTCCACCTCCGAGTGTTCCCTCTCAGAGCCAGTGGGAGCCTTGTGCCGGGAGTGGGGGTGAGTCAGGCTGTGCACACTTGCCTCAAGTTCCCTGTCCTGGGCTCCTCTGGTGCACAGCCTGCTATTGAAGACAGCCCTGCAGCCTGCGTGCTGCCTCCTGGCTGTGCCTGTGCAAGCCTTCATGGGGTGCGAGAGCTGTGGGTCTCATGCTCATAGCATCCAGCCCTGTCACTGGGGCACCCTGCTCTGCTCTGTTAGCTGTGCTCAGGACCAGTCCCCTCACTTTGCACTGCAGGGCCTGTCTCCCTGTAGCTCTGACAGCCCTGATCCTGACAAAGATTTCTGTTCCTCTTCTTTTGTTCTTTTCTTTTTTGTGGTGCTGGGGATAGAAACCAGGGTGTTGAGCATGCTAAGCAGGCTCTGTCTATGAGCTCACCCCAGCCCTGACAAAGGTGGTTTCTGGATTACCATCCTCACAGTCAAGAATCTGGTGGCTGAGCATTCTGAGTGTGCTGTTGGCCCCTCACCCCTTCCCTTTTGGAGCTCCCATGGGACTCAGATGTGAGCAGGGAGCAAGGTCCCTGTGCTGGTGATGCAGGCATGGCTTTGAATCCCTGGCCTCACTGCTCTGGCCTGTCTCCCCGCTTGGGCGGGCTCCTTTCCTGCCTGCCTCAGGTTGAAAATGCCCAGCCTGGGAATTGCCTAGTGGGAGCTCTTCTGCATGAGCATTCTACCCTGACTGTGAATTGGAGGTGAGGACAGATATCTGCATACCTGGGGAACCACCTAGCCAAGCAGGAGGGATGGCTTCTGCCTAGAAACTGCATTCATCTTTTGTTTATTTGAGGTAATCTACTGCCTCAAATTTTTTTTATTTTTATTTTTTTAATTTTTTTTTAGTACTGGAGATTGAACTCAGGGGCACTCTACCACTGAGCCACATCCCCAGCCCTATTTTGTGTTTTATGTAGAGACAGGCTCTCACTGAATTGCTCAGCGCCTCACCATTGCTGAGGCTGGCTTTGAACTCGCAATTCTCCTGTCTCAGCCTCCCTAAGTGCTGGGATTACAGGTGTGCACCACCGTGCCCAGCTTCTGCCTCAAGTTTTAATTTTTAGAAGTTTCTAACCTTGGGGCTAGGTATGGTGGCTCACACCTCTAATCCCAGCCATTTGGGAGGCTGGGGCAGGAGGATTGCAAGTTAGATGCCAGTCTCAGCAATGTGGTGAGAATCTGTCTCAAAATGAAAATTAAAAAAAGGGTTGGGGGTGTAGCTCAGTGGCAAAGCTCCCCTAGGTTCAATCCCCAGTACCAAGTGAAAAAGTCTGATCTAGCAGAAGCTGCACAAGTGCTACTCAAGCATACACTGCCACACTGAGGCTCTGACCATGGTCCCACGCAGTGGCTGGGGTCCCTGCATGCAGCCCTGCCTACCACAACTGAGCTGGACCCAGGAGGGTCTGTGAGCTGACAGTGAGGGAAGGTCTGCTGGGACTCCCCTGTTGTGCTTCATAAGAATAAACTGCTGGGGGCTGGGATTATGGCACAGTGGTAGCGTGCTCGCCTAGCACGCATAAGGCACTGGGTTCGATCCTCAGCACCACATAAAAATAAAATAAAGATATTCTGTCACCTACAACTAAAAAATAAACATTAAAAAAAAAAAAAAAAAAGAATACACTGCTGTTCCCTGGAATGCCTCCTTGGGCATCTGAGCTGCGTGGTGGTAAGTTGGTGACAGTGCTGGTCACATAGTCCTGGTGGCTTTGCCTTGTTCCGTGGAGGTGAGGCCGGGCTGTCCCAATGCTACAGTGGAGAGCTGCTGCGTGTACTTTCCTAAAGATGTGTACCATCTTACCACAGAACCTTTCTAAGGACTGAAGCGTCTGCTGTGGTGATCCTCATGTCTGGGCTGCTGGCTCATTCTGACCCTCCCTGCCTTTGTTCAGTGTGTCCTGGGTAGAAGTATGATGGAAATGTTGAGACCTGGGTGCCTTTGGCAGTGTCCGCAAGCCAGCTAGCCCTGGCTCTTCTTCACGTGGCCTGTCTTTCTGTGGAAGCAAAAGACCCTTTCTCATTTCTCTGCTGCTCTTTCTCTGATGTTCTCTGTGCTCTTCCTGAGAATTGAAGTCTGCCACTGACCTTGTGGTATGCAGCCTTACTGGTAGTGGGCAATGAGCAGGGTCCTTGTAGTGATGCAGGCACAGCTCTGAGTGCTTAGCCTCACTACTCTGGTCTGTTGGGGCCAGCCAGGTCGAGCAGGGACCTCAGGACAGTCAGAGGACCCAACTCGGCAGTTGGTTATTCAAAGTGCCGAAAAGGTATCCTGTTTGCTATTGTGTTTTCCCTTGGGGCACTTTTTTTTGAGTTTGTATGGTATGAATTCTGACCTCTCATGGCCATGGTGGATCCCCATCATCTCACTAAGTGAAAAGGGCCATCAGTCTTCTTGTTTAGAGACTGAAGCTGAGAGCTCAGGGGTTTCTGAGGATAAGTGTTGGACCCAGGAGGCTAAGAGCACAAGTTTAGGGTACATGGCCCCCATGGTCCCTTCCTGACCCTTGGTTCCAAGTCCTTCAAGACAACTGCCCATGTCCATGATGGCCTGTCCTGGAGCAGCCCTGGCCTAAGAAGCCTCTGGTGTGCCGTGGGGCTAGAGGTGATGGGAAGGAGGAAGGGGAACTGGATTTGGGTCAGAGAATGGTTGATGCCAGGCTCATTACTGGTTAGGGAAGCTCAGGCAAGAGGAGCAGACTCGTGTCCACTTGTGAGTGGTGAACATGTTCATCCGTGGGTTCCTCGTGTTGGGAATGTACTTCTTGGCTTCCAGCGGTTCAGAGGTGGAGGGCCTGGCTGTACCACAGAGGAGAGGCTGGCTGCACTGCCCCATGCCAGCAGCTAGCTGCCCTTGGACACACGTTTCCTGGTTGGCCTCTGTAGTGACAGAGCCTGGAGCAACAGTTCTTGGCCCCACAGGTGTTCCTTGTTTCCTTTCAGTTTTTTAAAAATATTTTTTAGTTGTTGATGGACCTTTATTTATTTATATGTGGTGCTGAGAATCGAACCCAGTGCCTCACGCATGCTAGGCAAGTGCTCTACCACTGAGCCACAACCCCAGCCCTCCTTTCAGTTTTGAAAAGCACAGGCCACTGTGTGGATGTGGGGTGTTGGCTCAACCTGGCTGACTCATGGTACATTTCTTACCTTTGTGCTGCTTGTGGGGCACTCGTGTTCGAGGCATGTATTTGTCCTCCTCCTTCTTCTTTTTTTTGGTACCAGGGATTGAACTTGGGGCACTCGACCACTGAGCCACATCCCCAGTCCTATTTTGTGTTTTATGTAGAGACAGGGTCTCACTGAGTTGCTTAGCGCCTTGCTGTTGCTGAGGCTGGCTTTGAACTCGCAATTCTCCTGTCTCAGCCTCCCAAAGTGCTGGGATTACAGGCTTGCGCCACTGCACCCAGCTGTGTTTGTCATTCTTTAATCTCCAAACAGGTGTGGACAGAGGAGCCTCTTGTACAGGAGCCTCCTCCATGCCCACGAGGCAGAGCACAGGTCATATGGTTGCTGGTGGTGCTTTCAGGAGCCTTTTGTGGAGTCAGGCTGGGGCCACGTGTCATGCTGGCATGAGCACTGGAGGAGTGGTCATGGAGTGCCCCTCCACACACTGTCTCCTGCCTGGCCTCTGGGGCTGCTGCAGAGGGTCTCCAATGGCATTGCCTTCTTTACCTAATGCTGCCTTCTTTTCTCCTATTGCCACCTTTCAGGGCTCATCCGTTCTCACATTCCTTTAGGTAAGACTGGCCATGAGCACCTTGGAAGGTTTCTCTTGAGTAAGGGCAGGTGGGCTCTGCAGGGGCCCCTGGGAGGCTGTGCTGGGTGGAGCTGGGTAAGCAGGTGTGATGGAAGCATCCTTCCAGTGTGAGTATCAGCCAGCAACATGGCCCATCCAGGCACTCTTCCCCTGACTTCCCTGGCATCTGTGTCCCCTTTGAATGCTTCTGGGTGTGCTCTGCCTGCTCCTTGGGCACCGAATGGCTGACCCAGCCTCACAAAGCACTGCATCTTAGCATCCATGCCTGAGTTCATTCCTGAAAAGAAGCACTTTTGTGTAGGAGGGTGATGCCAGCCCTCTTGCTCTGTCTCATCCTATCAAATGTTGGTCCTGCACCTGAGTTTTGCCTCACTTGTTACCTTGGCGCTCTTATACACTCCTCCCTAGGACCACTCCCTTTGCTGACAAAGTGTGCCTTTTGGCCAACACTGAGACTATACTGTGATGCTCTTCTGTAGCTGGTACTGGAAGGTCTGGAGCCAAATCCAGAACAATTTGTGGCTTTAAGTATTTTTTCTTAACTTGATCTGGATATTTTTCTTTTTCAAACATTATTTACCTTGCTGTGAGGCTATGTGAAGACCAGGTGGACCAACGGTTTTCCATAAGCTCCAGGCCTAGGGGCTAGGGATATAGCTCAGTGGTAGAGTGTTCACCTAGCACATTTGAGACCCTGGGTTGATTCCCCAGCATAACAACAACAAAAAAGCCCCTGGCCAGGTCTGTTTAGAGTTTCCCTGTTTTAATGCTGTCCTTTGGCCGTGCCATACCGCTGGCTGGCCTTAGGCACCCCCTGTGGAGCTGGGAGAGAGGAGCCTTGGGTTGTTTTTCCTTGGGTGTTGTATGAAAGGGGCCAGCACCTTGGTCCAACTCCTCTGGGGATGGAGTCCAACCTCTCCTGCCCTAGTGAAGCTGGTTTCTGTGTGAGCCAAGCTGGCAAGTACCTGCCCGTCTGGTTGGTACCCTGTGCTAACTCTCGCTTCCTTCTCTGCTTCTACCATGCTTCCAAGCAGCAGCTACTCCATCCGCCACTCGATAAGTATGCCGGCCATGAGGTAACGTGTGCCTTCTCCTGTCGCTTCAGAGCCTTGGTGTCTCTGGGTGGGGGTTGGAGCAGCTCCCACCAGTTTTACCTTGTACCTCCTATATCCCCCAAATCTTGGAACACCCCCCACCCCGTCAGCCAAGGCCTAGAGAAGACCCCTCTAGGCTAATGAGGAAGAGCTTGTGGAAGTGAAGCTCTTATGCTGAGGCCACCAGAGGAGACCGTTTGTCAAACTAGGCCCCCCAGTCATGAGCTTCCCACATCCTGGCCCTGTTGCCTGTGGAGTCAGCAGAAGGTGGAGAGGCTGCGTATGGAAGCTGGTCCCTCTGCAATGGGCTTTTTCTGGAGGTCTCACAAGTCAGAGCCCTATGGGGAAACCTGCAGCCCCATCACCTGCTCAGCCAGGCCCTGCAACTCAGCAGAGCCCATCCTCATCTGGGAGACTCTTTTGGGGGATCTGGTTGTGTGAGGGCCAGTGGGACGGGCTGTCAGCCTTGCTTTTCTGCTTCCTCACCCATCTGTAGTTCCAGAACTGTCACTGGTTTTCTTTTTCTTCCCATTTGTCTTCTCTGAGATGTGTGGAAGGACTCCTGGACTTCCTATAACCCCAGCGCAGAAGAACCAAGGGTATCATTCAGAGCAGGGCAGGGATGTGCCAGGCATCCCACCCATGACAGTCTGGGGCTCTGTGATATCTGGCAGATCCTGTGGTGGGCATGGTACCCTCAGTTCTGACCTGGAGAACTCCCAGAATGACCCTGGCTAGACTCTTAGAGGGTACCCTGCCTTGTGGTGTGTCAGTTTTGCAGTGAGCTCAGGATGCTGTCAGGGTTCCTTCTGGACAAGAGCCCAGCCCTGAGGCCCTTCATGATGAGAAGGGCAGCACCCAGCTGCTCTGACACCAACACCTCTTCCCTCTCTCTCTAAAGGAACTCTGCCACCTTCAAGTCATTTGAAGACCGAGTGGGGACCATAAAGGTAATTGTCCCTGGACTGTCTGGTTCTCTGGATGGGGTGTGACCTGTCACATTATTTGTTATTGTAGATTCAGTTATTGTAAGAAGTCATGCTGACAAGTCCCTTGTGCCTTTTATGTGGTTTCCTCCACTGATGGTATCTTGGTGACAGCTCATAGAACTGTGGTGCAGTGACCATGCCCATCAGGATTTCCTTGTGTCCCTTACAGCCGTGCTCACCTTCCTCCTTTCCCTGTCTTGCCAACCCCTAATCTGTTCTTCATCTCTAATTTTGTCACTTCAAGAATGTCACATAAATGGCACCACACTGCAGGTGGCCTTTTAGGATTGGCTCTTTATTCTGCATAAGGCCCTGGGGACCCACTAGGCTACTGCCTGCCAGTGACTAGTTCCTTTTCATTGCTAAGCCGTGTTCATGTTGCACAAACTTATGTAGAAAGTGGAGCATGGGCCTATTAGACTTATCTTGTGTGTCTGCTGTCTCAGGTTTTCTTTTCTTATCTTTTCTCTTCTGTAGTCGAAGGTTGTGGGTGGCAGAGAGAATGGCAGTGCCAGCCTCCCTTCCCCGACAGGGGGTGGTGACCAGCCGCTGCCGGGACCTGCACCTTTCTAAGCCTGCAGCAGCATCATCTGTAGCAAGCACACCCTCATCATCATGACCACAGCTGAGCAACGGGGCCACCAGCCAGGGCGAGCCAGCGGCCAGTTTTGAGGACATTGGTGCCTGTTCACCTGCAGATATGGCTGCTGCCTTCGCATGATTAGAGAGCAGTCCTGTGCATAGATGTTTACACTGAAGTCAGTAGATCAGCAGACTGCTGTGCTGTTCTTGCCAGGGCCACAGGAGGTGGACAGTGTGGAAGGTCCAGAGGGTGCTGAGCCAAAGCCCATATTCCCTTTGGGAATCTTATGAGCTCTCTAGGATGGAGGGAAAAAGCATATCAAGTATAAAACGAGTGGCATTTTCTGTTGTCCCTTCCTCCTCCCCTGACTCACAGAAACACACCACCCAGGACACTGCCTGGCTGCATTAATCTGGAGATGCCTAATGAGAGAACTGTCCATTTTCTGAGACCCCAGAAGGAAACATTGTCAGCAGCTGCCTGATTGTTACACTAATGTCCTAGCTTTGACAGAAGCAGACTCACTATTTTTTAAAGGCAATGAACTTTTCAAAAATTAAAATTTGTTAAAGTGGCTTTAGCCTCATTGTTAGAATGTTATTTCTTTGGACTCAAGCTGAAATTCAAGCCTTACATCACCTTATGCTTTGTTTATAATCTTTTTATACATACAAAGAGGTTCATTAATGGTTCTGAGCACTGTGTAGAATTTTACATCTGGCCTATGTCACACCCTGCCTGTACCAGTTATTGTGTTTTATTCATTAATATCCTCTCTCCTTGTGTGCAAAACTTGCTTCTCTCAAAGACTGGCTGTTCTCATGGGCCTCCTTCTCTGCCCCAAAGGGCTACTGGGCCTCTGGGGGCAAGTGGGGTCAAGATAGAGAGCCTGTCTTTAGCACCCTTTGAATAAGGTGTGCCTCTGCAGTGCTGCCTTGCCTGGGTCTGGCCTGCCAGCATAGCACTGGCAGACAGCCCTGCCTGCCTGTTCACTGCATGTAGGATGCATGGGAAGCAGAACCAGCTCTGCAGTTCAGGTTGTGGATAGAATTTTGGGATCACCTGAAACTCTGTCACTTTTTCTCAGGAGCTACAAAGATTTCTTTCCCTTTTTTAAACTACCACACCCTTGTAGCCTCTCTTACGCTGGGGCCCTGCATGGCAGGAGGGGTGGAATGGAGGGGCAGCCATGTGCCTTAGTGGCTCTTGGCAGGGCATCGAGACCTTGCCTGCTGTGTGCACATCTGTGCATCTCTGGAGAGGAAGGGGCTACTCAGCTCAGTATCTGGTAGAATGTGATATGTTCTTTGATAACAAGTGGCCCTGGCCACTTCAGATACCCTGGGCCACTGCACCACACACAGCAGGATGCAGGAGCCAGAACTGAGTGCTGCTTAGTGTTTTTGTAGGCATAAAAGCTGTCAGTGGGGTGTGGTGAGAAGGCACGTTGCAGGAATGTTCACTAATGTATCCTCCTAAAACAAGCAATGGGCAATTTGTTAATAAAGCATTCCTTTTGGGAAAAATCCACATCTGCTTGTTTGGTGTGTCTTTCAAAATAATGGCAAAAGAGTGGTGAACAGACCAGGGGAATCCTTGCCGCCATAGACCATACCCTTGGGAGAGGCAGGCAGGGGACACAGTACAAACTGCAAAACCTCTACTCTGTGAAGGTAAAGGGGGCCAGTCAGCACCTCTGAGGAAGCCAAGTTGAAGTGAGGCTGTGGGGCTGAGAGGAGTGGGCTTTCCAGGGACTTTGCAAGGCAGGCAGCATCTGCTTCACTGGTGGGCTTCCTTGCCCCTGCAAGCATCTGTTTGCATCAGTTGAGCTGTGCAGTATGGAGCCAAGGCTTGTGAGGCTGGGTCTCATTCAGCTGCAAGGAGCTGACTAGTGGAGATTGCATCAGAAAGGAGGGCAGTGCAGTAGAAGATGTTCATTCAGGCTTCTGACGGCCCCTTGGAGCTGTCTTCTTGTTCTACATGATGGTACCATTTCAATAATGGCGAGTAAAGCGCAAGCCTGTAATCCTAGCACTTTCGGAGGCTGAGACAGGAGGATTGTGAGTTCAAAGCCAGCCTCAGCAGCGGTGAGGTGCTAAGCAACTCAGTGAGACCCTGTCTCTACATAAAACACAAAATAGGGCTGGGAATGTGGCTTAGTGGTCGAGTGCCCCTGAGTTCAATCCCTGGTACCAAATAAATAAATAAATAAATAAATAAATAAATAATGGCAAGTAACTGAAGCTCCTAAAGTGCTGAATGAACAAGGCAAATTTGGAGTTGGTGACTGAGGTCAGAAGAACTGAGATCACACTGGTGGGATGAGAACAGGGCCTTCACATGGGCAGGTCCAGACCGCAGGGCAGCAGTCAGGTCTGGCCTGGACTCATTCAGCACCTGATTCATTCTTGTAACCTCCAACAGGCTGAACACAGCTTCTTCACTCTGAAACTGGTCCCAGGTCCATTTTGCTGTGTCCTTCAGTTCTGGCCCACAGTCTGTCTTTTTGAGTCAGATGTTCCTATCAACGTGACCATTCTGTTTCTTGGTTTTCTTAGGCCTTTTCGCTGCCTGCTTGATGTTATGCAGTTTAATGACTGCTAGGCCTTCTGAGCAGCCTCTCAGCTGCACCACTCTGGGACAAGCGTGGCAACTCAAGATCAGCAAGACACAGTGAAGAGTAGGATGAAGGCAGGGGAAGGCGGTTGGGGGTGGGAGACAGAGCTTGTTGGAGAAGCTTGGATTTTGTTCAGTGTGATGTGGGAAGACCTGGATGTCATCTGCTTTTTTATTGTTTTTTGTGGTGCTGGGGTTGAACTTGAGTGGTCTGCCCCTGACCTACATTCCCAGACTTTTTTTTTTTGGTATTGGGGATTGAACTCAGGGGTACTCGAACACAGAGCCACATCCCCAGCCCTAGTTTTGTGTTTTATGTAGAGACAGGGTCTCACTGAGTTGCTTAGCACCTCGCCATTGCTGAGGCTGGTTTTGAACTCGCGATTCTCCTGCCTCAGCCTCCCTAAGTGCTGGGATTACAGGCTTGAGCCACCGCGCCCGGCTCCCCAGACGTTTTTTATTTTGAGACTGAGTTGCTTGGGTTGGTCTCGAACTTGGGATCGCCCTGCCGCAGATTCCCTGAATCGCAGGTGTGCGAGGACCACCGCGCCCGGCCTGCTTCATGCTTTTAAAAAATGGCTTCTAAATGGAACGTGGTCCTCCGGAAAGAGTGGAAGTGAGGCGGCAGCACTCCTGCCGCAGGGGTCGTTTGCGTGGCTTCAAGGATTAAAAGTGGTATTCAACCGCTAACGGAACGCAAGAGGAGCTCTCGGCAGTGTCAGGCGGCGACAGTTACCGGGAATGATAGCAAAGGTCACGGGGTGACCATGCTTCCCCCGGCTCAGCGGGTCGACGGGACGGACTGGGTTGTGCCGGAAGGACGGGGGCGGAGAGTGCGTCTTCCCTCCCACGCCATCGTTCGCAGGTGATTCCGGGCGGGCGGCTGGACAAGAAGGGGGTCCCCAGTCGGCTGTCTATAGGGATGAACAAATGTCAGCCTCACGCCAGTGGCTCGGGAAGGGGCGTGGGATCTCCCCGCCACCTTCCACCAGCCCCCTCTCCAACTGTGAAGACATTCTTCTCAACCTTACGTAAGGCGCTGAGCAAACTAGGCGCGACACAAGCTCTCATTTCTTCTTCCGCGCGGCTCTCTGCGGCACCTGCCGGTCTTCGGGGACAAGAGTACCACCTGGGGCCACCTGGGGTCCGAGAGGGTTGGCCTCGCCTCCTGCCTCGACTCCGCCCCCGCCGGGCGGTGGGAGCTTCCGCCTCTGAAGCTGCGAGCTCCGCCCGCCGCCCGAGGATCCATCCGGACTGCAGATCGGGCTCCGCCCCCTTTCGGGCGGAGCCTCGGCCTGGTGCTGTCAGCCGCGGACCCTGAAGGGCGGGGCCTCCGCGGGCGCTCAAGGCGCATGCGCGGTCAGCCCCACGCGCCGATCCTACTCGCCAGAGCACACGTCTTTCCGGGTCGCGCGCGCCGGTGCGGGTGCGTGCGTGAGCGTGCGCGTCCCCGCCGCCGCCGGTGCAACTCCCGCGCCCTCTGCCTCCGCCGCCGCCGCCGCTGCCGCCGGATACCCAGGCGGAGGAGCGCGTCGGCCGGCTGCCCAGCAGCGCCGCGGAGCGGGGAGCGGAGCCTGGAGCTCGGAGTCGGCGGGCGGGCGGGGACAGGTGAGCTTGCCGCGGGCCGGCCAGGCGGGCCTCGCGTCAGGCGGGCCGCGGGTGAGGGCAGAGGGCTGAGGGCTGAGGCCCGGGCCGCGGGCGAAGCGAATGGCGGCGGGGGCGGCGGCCGTGCTCGCGCGCGGGCCTAGCGCTGCCGGGGTCGGGGGCGCTGGCCTGGCGGCGGGCGGCTGTGCGTCGCCCGGGGGCGCGCGGCGGGGCCGGCCCGGGTGGTGTGCGGCGGCTGGGCCCGCGGCCCTTGCGCTGCCCGGCAGGCTCCGGTCGTGTCTGACGGGAAGGGGAAGCAGAAGTTTCGGCCTCGCTTTGCTTTCGGGCTCGGACTCGGTGGGGGCTTCGGGTGCTGCTTGCCGGACGTGCTAGCCGGCGGGGCAGAGCCTGATGGGCGCTGTGTCTAGCGAGAGCTTTTGTCTGAAATCACTTGTCTGTCGTCCCGAGAGTCTGTTTAAATGACAGGAACAGTTACATTGCTCCATCTATCACGGTTACCTGGAGGCGAAACTCTACCTGAGCGTCTAAGATATTATGTCCCTTTATTTGATTTGCTATCTTTTTAAAATATGTCCTGCTGAGTTTAGGAAATGAGCGATTCGTCACCCTAGACGCAGTTAGAAGCCGCAGCTGAGGGCTTTGGGAGTCTTAACCCCGTGTGCGCACCCGCTCTCACCGGTCTTGTGGTGGGGCCCAGCCGGCTGACATGGCTGCCGCTGTGGAGCCAGCATGGCCTCTGGATGCAGGCTCTTGGGGAGCAGTGCTCTGTCAGTACCTGCAGGGCCTGAGCCCCCGTAGTTACTCTGCCCCCGCCCCAGCGCCTCCTTGCTGGTCTCTGAACAAACGGAGGTGCTGCGCCCTTGGGTCTGCCTGGAACACTCATCTCCTCACCTCTTGTGGCTCTGGGAAGCAGTTCCTGCCTACCCTACTTAGCATTTCAACACTCCACCTCCTATTTGTCTCCATTCCCTGCTTAATTTTCTCACAGCACTTGGTCCTTCTAATGTCCTATTTAATGTATTTATCATACTTAACATTTTTCCATGAGACCAGGGCCATGGGGAGATTGTCTTTTCAAAGAGCACTTGCTGGCACATAGTATGTGTTCAGTAAATATTTGTTGAGTGAATGGAAAGGGGGAATTTAGCAGCAGCTGTGCTAAGGCGTGGTGGTGAGTGCATGGAGGCACAGGGCTCCTGGGAGGTTTACGGTTGAGTGCAGTGTACACTCAGAAGAGACAGGACCCCACCTGCCTTTGGGGAAAGGGCAGCCAGTTGGGAAGGATCCGAAGCATGTTTAGGACTTTCCTGTAAATATTTTTGCAGCTTTGGATCTGTAATTATTTCAAAATTAAATCCTTTTTAAAAAATCAGATCTACCAAAGGTAATATCACTCTTAGAAGTTTGTCCTTGGTTATTAGCACTCTGTTGTAACGTGAGTAATGAATGGGTGAGTTGGAGTCGTCTGCCTGGCTCTTACTTCAGAAGAACTGCATAGGAGTGATCCTGATGCTGTCAGCCCAAAGCTCATTAGCAGGCTCTGTGAAAGCCCAGCAGAGCCTTCTTTGTAACTGAAGGACCTTCATCTCCTGCCCTGCTAAATTCAGATAAGTGGGTTCCCAAGGATGATTCTTAGTATGATTCAGGGTTGAACAGATGCTGTATACTTCTGCCACTTTTGCTTATGAGTTTCTTTGCAGAGGGTGGACGCCGCTGGTTGGCCTGGCCAGACTGCAGTTGTAGGGCCACCCCGCCACCCTGCTGTGCTCAAGGTCTCACTGTTAATACTCATCAGACCTGGACTTGAACTCAGGCTTCTTTTCTTTTTTCCCTTCTAGTACTGAGGATTAAATTCAGGGGCACATGACCACTGAGCCGCCCTATTTTGTGTTTTATGTAGAGACAGGGTCTCACTGAGTTGCTTGCCGATGTTGCTGAGGCTGCTTTGAACTCATGATTCTCCTGTCTCAGCTTCCCAAAGGGCTGGGATTATAGGCGTGAGCCACCGCGCCCGGCTGAACTCAGGCCTCTTGTACCAGGTTTCTTCTGACTGTTCATCGACCATCTGTGTCAGGCAGAACCCTGTGACAGTCTGCAGTGTTGTCTTTTCAGAACCCAGGTATGCAGCGCTCACTTTGGTATCTGGAGTATGGTAGATGCTCAGCATGTTGAATGAATGACTAAAATGCAGTGGACTGGGGGTCGTGATAAGGTAGAGCTTTATCTGAGGTAGAGGTCTGTTTCTAAAGTCAGATGTGCATGGGATGCAGGGTTTGGAGTGCAGAGTGCTGTGAGAGAGCCGAGTAAGAGCAGCTTTTCTCCAAGAAGGAGACAAACCCTTGAGTCCTCAGGGGACTGATTAGAAGCCATTTGTATGGAAACAATCATGAGGACCAGTCCTGTTACAAGAGGACTGTTAGGTTCCAAGGTGACCTTCTTGAGTCTCTAGGTTTTGTATGTTGGGCAGTTAAAAATGATAGCAGTCAGGGCTGGGTGTAATTCACTGTGAAAGTGCTTGCCCAGCATGTGCCAGGTCCAGGGTTTGATCCCCAGAACTGCAGAGGGGGAAAAATGTAGCACTTACAACATGAGGCTCATTATTCTAGGCTGCAGAGCCCAGGGTGTGTGGTCTTCTGGCAGGCACACCTGCTCTGGTACAGTTCCCCCTTCTTCCCTATGTCAGCACATAGGCTAGACTTTGCTTCCTGAAAGAGGACTGGCTGGAGCTCACATGTCCAGACCTTTCTCTGAGCCTCTGCACACTGTGAACTTAGGGTGATAGTTCCCACTCGCCTGCCTTCTGGTGGAACAAAGGAAATGATAAATGGAAAGATACCTTACCAACTGTTTCCTAAACAGAATTGACAAAGATGCTGAAAAATGGTGATAGCCTTACTTTATGAAAATACTACTCCTACAACCTTGATCTAAGCCTGGACTGTTGTGCCAGGGATACCTGAGATAATGACGTACCTGA
>PVHX01024205.1:0-24432 GCA_004024805.1 Geosciurus inauris
GGAGTAGAGGGAAGGGAGTGGGGAGAGTGTGTTGGTGACTGAATTGTAGCAGATTATGTTCCATGATTTTGTGAAAATGTCAGATTGTATCCTAGAATTATATATAATTAAAAACAATGAATTAAAAAAATACTCAATGATCTAAAGACCTCCAAATGGGCTGTACTTCGAGTTTCTACCACCTCCCTATAGCACCAAGATGCAGACCAAGCCTTTTGTACATAGGTTTTGGGGGACATTTCCTGTCTAAATCATAGCAAATATACAGTGACACTTTGAATTAAGCATTTCATCAGTATTTTAGCCCTTCCTCAGAGGCATCATATATACAGTATGTATTAGCTTTGACTTAAATCTAAGAAATTAATTTCTAAGTATAAGAAAACTATTGGAAACCCTTGAAACTAAGTTAGAAATGAGACTATGGATTTCTTCTGCAAATCAAATGGGGAAGGAGAACAGGGGCAATGGGGAGGGGAGGGAACAAGAAAGTCCTGAGAGCTGAAATAGAGCAAATTATACTCCATGATTGTATGATTACATCAAAATGAACCTCTATGTTATGTACAACTATAATGCACTAGAACATGCTTACAAAAAACAAATGAGGAAGTCAAGGGTATACCAGGTGCTATCTGTGCTGTAACACTGTTGGTTATTTGAGGGGGTAGGGTTTTTGAAAATGTATGAGTAAATAAATGAGTGATACTGCATAGGTATTGTAACCATTTAGATTAATTTACTATACTTGTTTAGCATAAAGTTATTGAAGAAAATGTTTTTCATTACTCCATCTTTTAGTTCTAAACATTATTTCCTTAATAATTAATTCTACCAACTCTTATAACCCTGAGCACATTATTGCTGTCCCCTTGTCTTCATAATTGAGTCCTATTGT
This sequence comes from Geosciurus inauris, assembly GCA_004024805.1. NCBI lineage: Eukaryota > Metazoa > Chordata > Mammalia > Rodentia > Sciuridae > Geosciurus > Geosciurus inauris. The sequence continues at coordinate 899 of PVHX01024205.1, forward strand.
AGTTAGAAAGTCTGAAAATTGAGTACTTTTAATTCTAAAATATAGCAATTATAGGAAATTTTTTCAGTTCAACTTGGTAGTAAGTACTACTTAGGAACATATTTAGAATTTAAATACTTCTGTTTACTGAACCAAATCATTTACTTTTTCACATATCAAATACAGTTCCTAGACTGTGTAAATGATGTCACTTTTAAATTATGCAAATATTTTCCTCCAAGTTCCATTTTTAAAATTAGGAAGTATAAAGTATAACTATAGCTATTTTTCATTAGCTATCATTAATGCATATTTAGCCACCCTGTATCAAATTAGTTATAATTACTTAGCTAATGGTGTGTAAATTATAAAACCAAATTTGTGGATTTTATTTGGAAAAATGTTATATAGTTAATTTAAAATGATTAAACTGTAATTGAATTGTTATTCAATATTTAATATGTTCTTGACTATCTAAAATAAATAATGGCCACAAAAACTAACTTTTCAAATTGTTTTATCTTTTCTAAATCTAAATAAAATTGCCTGTGCATATTTATATCTATAGATTTCATATAAACATTTCCCAACTTCTCATATAGTATTTTTCACATTCATAGAGCATAATTTTACATGCAGGCAGTTTACAAATCCAATTAAAGAGGTTATAATGAATTGTATCATTTGCATATTATTTGCATTACCATAAAAATCAATGTGTTTTGCTCTTATTTTTGAAATCTTTCTCTAGATATTCCTTCAATCCTCAATTTTAAAGAATCCTCTATCTTTAAAATTTTTGCCTCAGTTTTCTTGCAATTTTATACTGAAAAAATTGAATTTAAGATTTTTTTAACCCCTGCTGTTTTACTGAAGATGTATGATTTTCAAGTTCAAGTTCTAGTGTTTTAGAGCAGTAATACACTGCTTTTGTTCTGGTTCCTCTTAAGTGTTTATAATAAAGAAACAATTAACTTAAATATAAAGCAGCATAGTGAAAGGAAAATGTCTTCATGGGTCCCTTGAGAAAGAACTATTTAGCTTTTTATGTTTCTAATTTTTACCATTGAGTATATAACTGTCTTTACATTTGTTTGCAATTTAGCTTATTTTTAATGCTATCAGGTAAAGTAGAATGAACAATCAGTAAGAAAAAAATGGAGAATAATTAAAAGGGAAAATTGGTCCCCAAATAGTAGCATACATATTTTGAATTATTTTATTATGACATTTTATTTTAGTTTTTTTAGAAAAATGGCTTCTTTTTTAAAAAAAATTTTTGGTTTTCAGTAGAGTTTATTTATTTATATGTGGTGCTGAGAATCAAATCCAGTGCCTCACATGTGCTAGGTAAGCACTCTACTACTGAACCACAACCCAGCCTCTTATGACATTTTGAATTTTCCTCATGAATGATTTTTTCACAATGTGAAACATCTCAAATTCTAAACTTGATACCATTTACCTTTCTCCTTCACTTCTACTTCTAATCCTTTACTCATAAATGCTTGATCCAAGTACATACCAGATACATACCAGGGACTTTATTTAAAAAGTGTACATTTTTAGTTTGGATTTATACATGTTAATTTTCATAGGTATTGTTTCAGGGTCCCAGGCCCCTGACTCTATGGGTACAGCTTGTAGAAGAAGCAAAATTTCAGGGCTTTTCTGCTGGAGTTATCTCCCCCAGTTCAGTTCAGTGGCCACCATGATAAAGTACTATATATTCAGTTTACTTAAATTGTGTGGAGACACCATGGTATACTGAACATAGTCCACTACCCATTTAACATCACCTTGAAATCTACTTGATTGTTAATATTGATTTCACATTTTCTTACTATTAAAAAAGTTCTTTTTTCCTTCCTCTCCCTCTCTTTACTGACTACTTTATTGATATATTATTAGATAGTATTCATGTGTCTTACCATTCACCCATTTAAAGTGTACAACTCAATTGGATTTATAAAGTATATCCACAACAGTATGCAATTATCATTATAATCAGTTATAAATAATATTTTCATCACTCCAGAATCAAACACACTACCCATTAAGTCACCCCTCAATTTATCCAAAAACCTTCCCCCTCAGCTGTAGGCAACAACTTTTATATTTTATGTTTACCTATTGTGCACATTTAATTTAAATGGAATATAACAATAATGTAGTGTTTTATGATGGAATTCTCAGCAAAATATCTTCCAGGATTATCCTTCTTGTAACATGTATAAATACTTAATTTTTATTGCTAAATAATATTCCATTGAATGGGTACACCACATTTAATCAATTTGTTCATTGGTTGATTTTAATTTGAATTATTTCTACCTTTTGGCTATTATGAACATTCATTTACAGGTTTTTGTGCAAATGTATGTTTTCATTTATCTAGGAATGGAAATGGTAGATTGTGTGGTAAATGTATATAGCTTTCTGAGGAAGATGAACTGTCAAACTTTCCAATGTTGGATACAGTATTTCATGTTCACATTATGTAATATATGAGGGTAAAAATTTCTTCATTTCCCTGAGAACAATTTTTGTTCTCCTTGATTATAACTCTTAATGCATGTGAAGTGGCTTCTCATTTTGATTTTATTTTGCATTTTCCTGATGAATGATGATTTTGAGCATATTTCATGTACCTATTGGATACACACATATTGGAGACATGCCTATCCATAAGTTTTGCTCATTTTTAAATTGGGTTGTCTTATTTTTCTGGTACCAAGGACTGAACTCAGAGGTATTGACCACTGAGTCACATTCCTCAGCCCTATTTTGTGTTTTATGTAGAGACAGGATCTCACTGAGTTGCTTAGTGCCTCGCTGTTGCTAAGTCTAGCTTTGAACTCCTGTCCTGGCCTCCCAAAGTGGTAGGATTATAGGCATGTGCCACCACACCCGGAAAATGGGTTGTCTTTTTAATTATTGTAAGTGTACTTTACATAGTCTAGATGCAAATCCCTTGTATGATTTGAAATTATTTTCAATAGTTAATGTGGATTTCCTTTTCACTTTCTTGATGGTGTCCTTTGAAGCACAATGATTTCAATTTTCTTTATTTTTAATTATTTTATCTTTGTACTTTTAGTGTGATATCTTGGAGATCATTCTGCAAAAATTTACTCATATATTGTCTTCTAAGTTTTGTTATACTTCTGGGCCCCTCACATTTAGCTCTTTGTTCCATTAAGAATTCAGTGTTTCTACACAATGTGAGATACAGGTCCAACTTTATTCATAGATGATGCCAAGTATGAACTAGGGTGATCTTGGGAGTTTCAATATTCATCAGAGCCAAACATACAGATTGGATTGGGACCTAGACATACAAACTGGCTGTAAGATTTTAAGCCACTTGACATTTGTCTAGGAATAAGTGTATTTCACATATATTTGCACAGTATTTTTGTAATTAGCAAATGTAGGTCACCTGCATTGATTTGCTTTGAACTTAGAGTTAAATTAAGCAAATTCCTTAACCACTGAGCCACAGTCTCTTCAGCTGGGGGAATTACAATTGACATTTTCTGTGGTTTATGTCAAATTGAACATTTTATGACCTCTATACGAGTTTTCAGTTTGTGGTTTGATACTGCTTTACGTTACTGAAAATGTGGAGTGTGAGGTATTTTAGATGATTTCCTCCATGGTAAAAAGTAGTAGAGTGCATTCTTATGACCACAGATTAAATAATAAACTACTTATTTTGGTGCCAGGGATTGGACCGGGGGTGCTTTTTATGTAGTTAGGTGGAACTACATACCCAGCTCACCTCCATTTTTTAAGGGTGTTACCAGGTTTTGAACTCGGGCACTCAACCACTGAGCCACATCCCCAGCCCTATTTTGTGTTTTATGTAGAGACAGGGTCTCTCTCACTGAATTGCTTAGTGCCTCACTTTTGCTGAGGCTGGCTTTGAACTCATGGTCCTCCTGCCTCAGCTTCCAGAGGATTATAGGCATGCACCACCACACCCAGCCTCAGTCCTTTTTATTTATATTTAGTTAGGGGGTCTTAGTAAATTGCTTAGGGCCTTGAAAAGTTGCTGAGGCTATCCTTGAATTTGTAATCCTCCTGCCTCAACCTGCTGAATTGCTGGGATTACTACACCAAGAATAAACTACTGTTTGGTCATTGGAACTATAACAGTAAATATTGAAAACTCCTGTTTTATCATTATCTGAATTTAATATAATAATTTCTATACACATACATATATCTATATATGTACATACATATGTATGCATATATATGACATTTACCAGCAAATACCACAATTTCATTCTTCTTTATGGCTGAGTAATATTCCATTATGTATATGTACCACATTTTCTTTATCCATTCATCTGTTGAAGGGCATCTGGGTTGCTTCCATTGTTTAGCTTTGTGAATTTAGCTGCTATAAACATTGATATGGCTACGTCACTGTAGTATCCTGATTTTAAATCCTTTGGGTATAAACTGAGGAGTGGGATAGCTGGGCCCAATTATGGTTCCATTCCAAGTTTTCTGAGGAATCACCATACTGCTTTCCAGAGTAGTTGCACCAATTTACAGTCCCACTAGCATGAGTGAACTTCAGTTTCTTCTTCTGAGTAAAAGTTTTATGTTACATGAGCTCAGATTTTCCTTTCAACCCTAAAATCATGTGATTGACAATATCATATTCTTCATATCAATGCATACTTCTTTAACAATTTGTAAAAAAAAAAAAAAGAGTTCTCTCTAATAAAATTTTTCAGAGAATTTGCCAAATTGAATTTATAAGAAACTCATTGTGAAAACTATGGCCTCTAGCAGGTATTCCTTATGTATTCTTTTTCTTCTTAGTCTTGACATTGTTAATCTTAGTCTTATTGTTTGTCATAGTCATTTATGAAGCATGCTGTGTAAAGTTGATGAAAAATTGTCAATATGAAATACAGTGAAAATTTATGGATTTTTATTTTCAAGTTTTTGAAAAGATTAATTTATAAAACTGCATAAAATTTACTGTCTGAAACCAATAAATAACAATTTACTGTTCATGTTGAATAATTATCTGCAGGACCATTCTCACCTCGGAAAGAATTAAAACCTACACTTCAAACTGAATAACTAAAAATATTATTTGTCCTGATATATAGAGATACAATATCTAGATAAAATAAGGATAAGATAAAATCCTAGATATGATATTATTTTCTTGGGTTTTTAGGCTGTGAAACTAACCAGTATTTACTTTTCTGCTTACTTAAATAAGGAAGGTCACATAAGGCAATAAATAAATATAGGGATTGCGGCAAGAACACAAAGTATAGTATGTTACTGCTACCGGGAATAGTATTGGTAGTTTTTCTTCCAAAAATTAGTGATAGAAGCAGGAAGAGGATATTAAGTATTTTTTTGTTCCTATAATCTTCTCATTTTTTAAAAATTTTTAAAAAATATTTTTTAGTTGTAGATGGACACAATATCTTTATTTTATTTCTTTGTATGTGGTGCTGAAGATCGAACCCAGGGCCCCACGCATGCGAGGCAAGCGCTCTACCACTGAGCTACAATCCCAGCCCTTTTAAATAATTTTTGTGGTGCTGAGGATTGAATTTAGGACCTCATGCTTGCTAAGCAAGCACTATTACCACTAAGCTACACCTCCATTCCTTTTCCTCCACAATCTTTTATGGTTTCTACATGCTGTCCTTTAGAGTCAAATATGAGATGTAAAAAGTCATGGTTAATACCATCACACAAATTTTTCAGGCTGAAGAGATCATTTATGGTATTTTGTAGGTTCAAACATGCATGTCTCTTCTTACATTGTATCATCACTCTAATTGGGAAATATTTCATCATTTTGTAATTAATTGTCTGCAGTTTTCCTGCTTACTTGAACATAAAATGACAGTGAAACTTTACCATCTAATGAGTGTTGGATCCTGACAGATTTGTTATGTTAAAAGGCAAATTTAGATACGGAATTACAGAACACAAATTCCAGACTGTGACATAGTCTTACCTATTAGCAATACAATACTCAAAAATCTGATTAATCAACCTATCATAATTGAGTTTTGACTAAACACACACACACACACACACACACACACACACACACTTTTTTTTCACAGTTCAAAGCAGGAGCAGCTGCACAGCATGTATTTGATACCCATGGTAAAGAGTCATCTTAAAAAAGTATCATTTTATATTTAACATGTGGATACAGAAATAATAGGAAAAGATAAATACGCTCACCAAACACAAAGAAAATTACATTCATATAAATACCTCTTATTACCTTTTCTTCAGCTCTGCAGAAAATATGAAGCAGGTTGGAATGTTCATTTTATGTGGCTCTCAAAGTACTGTTCTCATACGGTTAAAATAAGAAACAGTAAATTATTGTGAAGTTTAGTAATAAGAGCAAAGAAGACATATATATATGAGAGTAAAAATATTGAATAGCATTTGGCCAAAGGATCTCAAAACTCATTTGAATTGATTTCTCTTAACCAGTGTAAATAAATATGGTTTGTCAATAAAAACCTATTTCTAAGTTCCCTCATTTTTACTGTTCTCTTCAGAAGTGTCCCTTTTCTTATGAATAGTTTTGAATATGATCTTCATATCACATAAAATTCATGGCATTTTGCAATATCAGAGATGACTTTCTTTCTCGAAGGTTTAGAAGATGTCATGTGGTATTCTATACAAATAAGATGGCATTGGTTCAGATATTTTAAAAATTTCTAAGGAAACAAATAACCCATTGATTATATTATGAATTTCTTGAGGAAATGGAAAGTCAGGCGAGATAATGCTAAGTCTCTTCTAGTCACATTTGATTATGTGATATGCTCGCTTTTGGCGCTCTCTTGAAAGAGCAAGTGAATAACAACACTGCATCATGTAAACCCTACCCATCCCTTTTTGACTACATCTGTATATAACAAGAATTAACATGGTTGGTCAGTATACAAGAGGTTTTTCATAAGTGCCTTACCTCATAAGCAGAGAATTAAGTTGAGCATGAGTGAAAACTGATTTTCACTCATGGAAAGTAAGAGAATGGGACACTGTATCTTTTCCTTCTGATTCTTTTTTGTTATTTTATCTTTTCCTTTATAATATTGCTTTAAAGTTATTTATGGTACTAACTGAAAAAAGTAATATATTAATAGTTTTAACAATTTTATGCAGAAAGATGCTTGGAATCCCTTTATAGTGTGAAAGCATATCAATGATTGGCAACTTCCAGTGAAAGATCTTAGATATATACTAAGCTATGCAAATAATGAGATAATTTCTTTTATTTAACAAATATTTATATTTGTATAGCTATTGTGTGAAACTGTGAGGAATGCTTTATATTTTCAAAGGGTGGGAGTAATTGGTTTGCCTTTTTAAAAATTTGTGTTACAAATTCTTTGCAAAATATTTAGTTAAGTGTTGAATGAAATTAGTAGGTTTAAAGAAATGTATGAGACAAAAGAAAATTTAGAAACTCAAGACATCACCATTTAATATCACTTCTATGTCACTTCCCACTAATTGAACTCCATTTCAATTGACCTCCATCTAATTGGCTATAAAGAGAAACATACTCTGAGCAAACATGGCTGTACTTCAACATCAGCACCAGTAAGAAGGGATAGTAGTGAGTTATATATTTGAGGAAGTTTAAAAATTTTAAAGTGTTTCCTTTTCAAGATTTAAGACTATAAAAAATTTATTTCTACAGAAGTAACAGAAGCATCTAGTTTGACTCCACCAAACAATTCAGACATACATCATATGCTTACTCCTCATGCACAAGACTGTGATTACATCATTTGCATAGAAGTCAATTTCTATCTAATAGATCATAAATACTTAAGGGAAATACCATGTCTGAAAATTATATTTTGCAGAGTGCAACTAAACTGTCACCTTGCTTGCAAGTGGTCTTTAATAAATTTCATTAAAATATTGCTAATTTCTGTTCTTGATGGTTTTGGAGAACAACTATTTGAGTGTACAACATTGGGAGGAATATCATGTAGAAAAGGAAAGAAAAATCCTTATAAATATGGAGATTTAAACAAGGAGCATAAGATAGAGAAGAGAATAGAACAAGTAAAGATAATTTCATATGCTGAGATGAAATCAAGCATGTCCCAAACTATATGGAAACACCATGAGGAAGTATTTGCCTGCTGTCCTCTAAAAGTGTTCAGTCTGGACAAGCTTTAGAGAGAAATGTCTAGAGAGGACTTCATATTTTAATTTGTGACTGATCAACTTTACTTTTAAACACTCAAAGCTTGATTATAAATAAATGCAATATATCCAATGAATTTAATAATATATAATTATTATTACATGTATTATATTTTGTATGTATATGGATATACAATATAAAAATAAAATTCGTATATATGTATATACAATATAGACAAACCATATTACAAGTCATTTTCTTCATGAGCTATAACAATTTTTAGAGTTTTAAACCCAGAAATTTGTGAAAACACAAAAAAATTCACTGAAGTCCATTTTCAAATTCCAATAAACACCTTTAATCATTTACTATTATCTTATTTGATAGTCTAACATGCATAATCATCTGTTTTACATGTCTCAATAAAATTTAAAAAGTTAATCATGGTAAAAGATAGTAGGAACTGGTTCATATAGTAATTATATGGGACATCTCATTAGAATAATGAAATATTCATAATTTAAAAAGAACCCAAGTCTCATAATGATTTGAATACATCAGATGAAAGAGAAAACTTGTTCTGTGCTGTCCCAGGAGGAAGAAATAGGAAAAATAGGGTCAAGCTGGAAAAACTATGGTTTTATCTTGAATATAAGAAAGATATTTTTAACATAAAGGTTTCTGAAAATGGACAATTTTGCCTCAAGTAGTTTCATCTTACTGGATATTTTCAAGCACAAAATGAAAAAACAGAAAAATGACTTAATTTCATTTTTCTTTATGGCCAAGTAAAACTCTATTGTATATATCTACCACAGTGAATCTTACTTTTATCTATAATTATAATGCACTAGCTAAAATAATAATAAAATAGTAGTAGTAGTAGGAATAATAATAATAAAAGGGAGATCAATAGAGTAGATCAAGCAGATCAGTGAACCAGGGAATGTGATTTATCAAATTTTATTATATATATATATACAAATACAGCATCATGCATCTTACTATTTGTAATTATAGTCACTGAAACATAAAATTAAATTAAAAAATGAAAATGTAATAAATATACTATATGACATATACTAAGATCTTATGAGATATTAGAAAAAATGACCCCTAAATTGTTGTAATATTGTCATCAACAAAATTTAATTGTACAGTGTACACTATTTTAGAAGGCATATAAGTAAGTCAGATACTTAAAGAAGCTACTTTAAAATCTTAGTTTTCCCCTTCAAATGTGGAGGCTACTTTCTTGAACTTGAATGTGGTGCCACAAGTATTCAACATATAGGGAATGATTTGATTTGAAAATGATCTTTAAGGTGTTATCTTTGTATTCCACATAAGTTTCTAAGAATGTATTGCACTTGCTCTCTTCATTGCCATTTGTGTGGTGAGGGGTGAGTACTGGGAATTGAATACATGGGTGCTTTGCCATTAAGCTACATCCTCATACCTATTTTTATTTTTAGTTTGAGAAAAGGTCTCTCTACATTGCTGAAGCTGGTCTTAAATTTGTTATCCATTTGCTTCAGCTGCCTGAGTTACTGGAATTACAGGCATGTGCTACTATGCCCAGTACTCCATGCTATTTTCATGAATATATTTCATATTTACTGGTCATGGAGTTGAAATTTAAATGCCTTCAACAGCATCATTTATCTTGCATGTTTTAGTGTGTTATGCATTCAGATGATAAATAGATCTGTGCATATAGATCTGTGCAAATAATTTTTATAATGTTAGTGATAAAATATAAAAGTAATAAAAAATAAAAGTGATAAAAAATATAAAACTTCTTGAAGTTCATTTTGTTTACAGTTGTATAAAATTATTACAAATAAAGAGTAATTATATCCAATATGAAAATATCTACATGAAATATTTAACATGTTTGAAATTATATTTGAAGAATAAAGACAAGGTAAAAATAAACTAATTTTATTTAAATATTCAAGTAGAAAAAAGTGTTTTAATATTGGGAATAGAAAGGTAATTGTTTTTTAACACAAAAGCATATTATTATTATTTTTGGTACTGGGGATTGAACTCAGGGGCACTTGACCACTGAGCCACATCCCCAGCCCTATTTTGTGTTTTATGTAGAGACAGGGTCTCACTGAGTTGCTTAGCACCTCATCATTGCTGAGGCTGGCTTTGAACTCGTGATTATCCTGTCTCAGCCTCCCTAAGTGCTGGGATTACAAGCTTGAGCCACCGCGCCCAGCTACAAAAGCATATTATTATCTGACTAGATTTTACTCTTGCTCAATTTATGAAGTCTGGACTTTATTGGCATTTTCATCAAGTCTGTAAATGGTATTGTATTATACATATACATACACATGCACACATACACATATACAAGTTTATAGAGAGCCCTTGCCTGGCTGACTTTTACCGAATATATTTTAGTTGGTTGCTTAATACAGTCTCTATTCATACCAAAAGTCTAGGTTTGTGGATGTATTATTAATTATCTGATACTGGAATATATGTATATGTGTTTATTTACATATGTATCCATACATATATGTACTCTTATGTATTTTAAGGTATTTAAATTCATATATTTAGTTGATAGAAAAAATCATAATGAATTATATACTTGGAAATGAGGGATATTTATGAATCACTGATATCATGTAATACACACATATAGTTGGTAAACCAATTACAATTTGGTTAGATAAGAGGTATATGGTTAATATATTCCACAAATGGTTAGTATATAAAACAAGATCAGAGGTAAGATCAAATATTAATTCTTACCTGATTACAAAATATGGTGAAATTTCTAAAGAATGATTTGATTTGTTCTTCTGTAATAGTCATTTAATGCTATGTTTTTGTGTATATATTAAATTTAGTCATATATTTTACCTTCAATTTAGCAAAATTATCTTTGTATATTTAAGTGTTTATACTTAGTAAAGTATAATAGTATAAAATATGGCCTCTAAAGTGATGTTGTTTCTTTTCATATCTGGACACACCACTTATAAGTTGTATAATTATAAACATATTACTTAACTCCTTAATGACTTAATTTACTCTTCTGTTATTATGAGAGTTAAAATATGCAAATGTAATGGTTTTTTTTGTTTTAACCAGAGAGTCTACTATACCTTATAAGCCTTCAGATTTACATAATTATTAAATAGAATGAACTTATCCTTCAGAGTATGGTAATATTGAAACATGAGATATCTGATAGATTTCCCCATTTCAACCCAAAGTATTTATTGGGCCCCTGTTATGTTCAAGGTATTATGCTAGATTAGGGACATAAGAATGAGTAAGACAGGGTTTCCACTCTCAATTTCTTACAATTTAGTGTTCTCCTTGAAAGCAGTGTCCATAAATTTTGATGATCTGCAGTATTTGATGTAGTAAAGAACATGACCATGATAACACTTAATAAAATGCACAGTGCTATTTGCTTATATTTATCACAATGTGTTTGTCCTCCTAAAGAGTTCAATGAGTATTTTTAAGAGCCAATTTTACTATCCACTTAACAATTTTGAACATTGAGAAAAAAAGGCAAAAACAGTGAATGCTAATAAACATTCATGGTCTTTGATTAAGTCCTGTCTGGAACTACAATCTAAGTAAGCATGAATTAGAACTAACATCATCAAGTGCTCGAGTTTTCTTTCAACTATGCAATGTTGGATGTCCTTCTTACTTAAATTTTCATTTTGTTCATTTTATGTCACACACTGAGAAGTTTGTGTCATGAAAGGAGCAGAGTTCCACAGCAATGCTGAAGATGTGTGTACAAGTGTGTGTATGTGCACACTCATGTGTTTGATGAACTGTTCATTTCTATCAGAAAAACAAGTACAGTGGTCTCTCAGTATCTGTGTGAGATTGGTTCCAGGAACCCCCACAGATAGCCAAATCTGCAGATATTCAAGTTCATTTTATAAAATGACAGATTAGCCATGCTTGGTTGTACATACCTGTAATCTCAATGACTCAAGAGGCTGAGGAAGGAGGATCAAAAGTTTCAAGTCCAGCTTTGGCGATGTGGACCCTGTCTGAAAAAAAAGTAGTCAAAAAAAGGCTGGAGATGTAGTAAACTTCCCCTGGATTCAATCCCCAGTATAAATATGGGCAGATTATTAGAATAGAAAGTATGCACATCCTCCCATATATTTTAAATCATCTCTAGATTATTTGTAACATCTAATACAGTGCAATTGCTGTGTAAATAGTTGTCATACTCCATTGTTTAGTGAATGACAAAAAACCAAATTTGTACATGGTCAAAACAGATGCGAATTTTTGTATGTTTTCTATCTGCAGTTGCTTTAAATCTAGGATATGGAATTCATGGATATGAAGGGCCAGCTGTAGTTATAAATACTACTTATATAAAAAAATAAAACTATATATAGAGAGATCCTCAGTAAAAATGTAGAAAAATTATATTTGTTTTGGTTCTCAGTAAATGCTTCATGAAGAATTAAGCATTTCTGATAGAAATTCAAGGGTGTATCAGGATTAGAAATGAGAAACTGGGATACAAATGCATTCTAGAGGGACTGGGGTTGTGGCTCAGTGGGGGAGTGCTCACCTAACACATGTGAGGCACTGGGGTCTATACTCAGCACTGCATAAAAAATAAACAAAATAAAAGTGTCCATCTACAACTAAAAATATATTACAACAATAAATAAAAATAAAATAAGTCATAAAAATTGTATATAAAAAAGAAACTCATTCTAGAAAGAGGGAAGAACATGGTAGAAATACTAAAGTGACTATGAATGTTTCCTCCACCACCATACTTATTATGAGACTTAGCAAGCACTAAATAATGAATAGCTAGAGTTTGTCAGCTTGCACTTAACTGCAAAAGACCAAAGAAAAGACTTTTGATTAGCAGTCCCCTGTTAAGGCCTAAAATCAACCATAAAATTTATATTCACTTTAGATCAAATGGAAATGAGAAATTCAGTTTTATTTAGCACCCTATTTTTTAAAGTTACTTAAAATTATTTAATGAGGGTTTTTTTTAATTTCAGTCTTAGAAAATTAATAGAGGTTGTAATTCTGGAGATATTTTCTCTGACATGCTGAGGGTTGGTGATTTTGTTATTTTTGATCCCCTTGCCCAGACTCATTCACTGTTTCCAGTCTGATCAGAAACAGTAGACCCCTCTACAATTATTAGGAATCAGAGAGGCTTGGACATCATGCATTTAGAAGGTGACAAATTGGATTCCAATTCCTAATTAGATACAGAATTGAATTCCGCCACTTTTGCTGGAAAGCATTGATCACAATACTGTAGAAGGTTAATTTTCTTACTGAAAAAAGGATGAAATGGATATAACTTTGCTATGTTCATATATGAATATATCATCTGTGAAACTCGACATGATTTACAACCACAATAGGATCTGAATTAGATTGTTATACTCTGTGTATATATAATATGTCAAAATTCACTCTGTTGTCATATATGAAAAGAACAACAAAAACAACAGAAAACTTTGTTCATACCAGTGAGGATTGGGGTTGTCATATTAGAATACTATATTCTATTGTTGATTAATAATTAGACATAAAAAACAAAAATTAAATTTTATGAAGAATGAGAAAATGGTTGAAATGGCATGAGAATCTGAGATGGTACATATAAAGCAGCTATAATATTAAAAACCTTTAAGAGTAATGTGGTAGGTACTTAGTTCATGCTTATGCAGAAGTTTCTAGTATGCTTATTATTACTAATGAAAATACTTGAGTGAAATAGTCTCCAATAGACTTTTGTAAATTGTTATTTATTGACTACTAGAGTTCTTTGAATTAGGAAGTGATACAAATAACACTTAAGACAGATCACGTTCAAAAGGTGTTTTTATAGAACAAATTTGTATTTGGGCTATGTTTTGTGTACTTGTCCTTCATGAAGAAAAATCAAAGATAACTACTGAAAGAAATTAATTAGGAAATGTAATTTTTCTTTGCTCCACAAGTATAAGCTTTCTGTGTTTTCATTTGTCATATATATGTAAAGGTATTTAGATTGTGAACAAAGTTTTAGTGGACTGTACCACAGAATGACCTATGGATCAAATCTGTCCCAATACCTGTTTTTGTAATTTAAGTTTTATTGGAACACAGCCTTTGGTTAATATATTGTCTGTGGCTGCTTTCATACTACAACAGAATTGATAGAGACCTTATGGCCTACATATCTGAAAATGCTTACTATCCAGCTATTCACAAAGTTTGCCAGCTATACCTTTGCAATTAGTATGTAATATAAAATCAATGTTCTAAAATTTAGTGTTTTATAGAATATAATCTTTCTTTGACTACTATTTATAGTAATAAATATTAAACATTACAATTATAGTATCTGAGTACAAATACTTTTGCTTTTATTCAAAGTAAGTATTTATTAAATTGATGAATATCCTGGGCTTTTGTGTATCTTCAAAAGCAAAGAATTGAAGTTAACCTGGATTTTAGAATAATTATTGGGCATTTTAAAAAGGTTACTTTAGGAATATAGGGTTATATATTCACAAAAAGAGGGTTTTTTTAGTATTTTTTAGTTGTAGATGGAAACAATACCTTTATTTATCTTTATGTGGTGCTGAGGATCGAACCCAGTGCCTCATATGTGCCGGGAGAGCATTCTACCACTGAGCCACAACCCCAGCCCCACAAAAAGAGATGTTTAAATGTAGCATACACAGAGTCAACCAGATAGTTTTTACCACTTGAATCACTTAAATGTTTGAGGTAAAACTCTTCTTTAGACATAGATATCAGCCTTCTGCCACTGACAATAAAGCAAAAAATTGGAAATATATAATAAAGATTTTTTTCTAATGTAGACAGTACAGGCTGCCTAGTAGGGAATACACTCAGCCAGTATCACTAAAAACAAAGAAATTAATGTTGGCTTATTTGATTTGAAGAGAACAGAACCATTATTGATGAAAATCACCTTTGTAAAATAAAGGAAAAGCTTATTTATGGAAATATGTGGTGGTTAACATACTTTCGATAAAATACATTTGGTGCTATTTTTAAAAGATATAGGCAAATTTTTAATACAACAAGATTGCCATTTCATTTCTGGCTTGCTCTTGGTATTGACATGAATATATGAATACATTCAATATTAGCAGGATAAAACAAGGGTTATAATAAAACAGGATTTACTTTGCTAGAATGACAAATGGTTTTACACATTAATGAAAGTTCATTGCTGTTTTTAATTTTCACAAACTTGGTTTATTTAATGTATCTGAATTTCCATTATAAATAATTGAAATACAGTTTTAATACTTTAAAAACCTATAGTGTAGACACATTGGATTGTTCCATAAAGCTCATTTGTATTCAGTGTGGACTGGTGAATATGGAATATAGCAGCCAGTTATGTGAAATTGATGATGTTTACTTATTATGAATAATACAATGAAAACCCAAATCTATTCAGTTAAACATTTATGTGCAAAATTTCAGCTATATTCTAAAAAAATCTTATAATAACTTATGTTACAGCCATTTTGAATAATAAGTTACCCAGTCATATTCTAATAGATTTCCTTGGAGGGGAAAGGGGATTTAAGCTTATTAATCTGCCTGGCTTGCAATTAAGCTAACATTGGGATAACCATACCAATATGTTTTATTCCATTTGGGTTAGTATAACTTCTCTAGAGTAGTATATCTTTTTGAGCACTCAAAAATGGAAGAAAGTATGCATTTATGATTTTATCTCTTTGTTTGACTATTCGTTTTTCCACCTTGTTCCAGAAAGAATTTCATGTATCTCATAAAAATATATACAGGTAACAACATTTAGAGAAGAGGATTGGAAAAAGTGTTGAGAACAAACTGGAACCAGAAAAGAGGGTATCCATAGACTATAAATTTTGGTATGTTTTCTTGTACTCAATATGAAAGAGCCTAATAATAAAATGATTCCAATTACATGAATTAGAACTTTATTTTATACATAAAGAACTCAAATATGTCTTTCTAGAAAAATGGTTTATTTTTGATGTCTGACAGTTTAAAGATTGTTGTCTTTAAGCTGTAGCCTCAGATCATATGTGTATTTTAAGTTTGTATAAGACTACTGTGTGTTGGCTACATGTTCCCACACATCTAAAGATTAATTCAACCAATATTTTAAACCACTGTTACTTTAAGATCTGAAAGTGCATGATGAAACATCAAGGAGAGACTGAATTATGTCAAACTTTTAATATTATCTTTTATTAATAACTTGTAAAAAGTAGTTACTCTCATAGAATGAATAAAACTGTGCTAACTCAAATGTATTATCTGTGAATCTCAAATCCTCAGTCGTTGATAGCAATTGCTCATAAGAAGGAAAGTGTAATTGACTTACTATGAAACTTGAATTTCATTGTTCTTTAATTTAAAATCCCACAAAATGTCAACACTTACAAACGTATTTAGGGCAATAGATAAATAAAGTATCTTTGATATAATAAGATACATGAATACTAGTGGGGGGTCAGAAAAATGGGTTTGAATTCAGTTCTGCTCCATTTTTTAAAAATAATGTTATTGTATTTTTTAGACCTTTATTTTACTTGTTTACATGGTGCTGAGGATCGAACCCAGTGCTTCACGCAAGCTAGGCAAGCATTCTACCACTGAGCTACAGCTTCAGCCCCTGCTCCATTTTTAATTGCAATTTTCATCACTTTACTGCTTCAGAAAAAAAGAGATTTATATAATTTCTAAGACTTTTCTGTCTCTGAGATTTTGTAAATACATTTGTGACTAAATGGTTCTAACTTTAGTTGAGGTAAACATGTCATGCTTGGTTTATGTAAACATGTATGATCTTCATTGTCATTTTCCCACAATATTAATAGAAAACATATTCAAGCCAGGTGCTGTGGCACATGACTGTAATCTCAGCACTTTGGGAGGCTA
Organism: Geosciurus inauris; assembly: GCA_004024805.1. Classification (NCBI taxonomy): domain Eukaryota; kingdom Metazoa; phylum Chordata; class Mammalia; order Rodentia; family Sciuridae; genus Geosciurus; species Geosciurus inauris. Next base: position 18,024 of record PVHX01024205.1, read on the forward strand.
AGAAAGGAGAATCGTGAGTTCAATGCCAGCCTCAGCAGTGGCAAGGTGCTAAGCAACTGAGACCCTGCCTCTAAATAAAACAGAAAATAGGACTGGGGATGTAGCTCAGTGGTCCAGTACTCCTGAGTTCAATCCCTGGTACCAAAAAAAAAATAGTAAAGGCTACTCTGAATCTACCCTAAAAATCAATCTTTGATCTATATTTTCGAGGCATAAACTAATTTTAGGGATAATTATTGCTAAACTATTTTCCCTTTATGTTTTTAATCAGGTATCAAAAATAAAGTAGGATACATGCAAACTAATTTTCCATAGGTCTAATATTTACATAAATATTAATTTGTTTTAATTAAGTTTAGATTATCTATGTTCCTATAAGCTTTACATATATATATAATTTCAGACAGCAAAATAAAGGTCATATTGTAACTTATGATTCTGTACTGTTGGGTAGTTTATCTTCTATTATTGTTGTTTTGCCAAATTAAATAACATTGTGAGAGCCAGGCACGGAGACACACACTTGTAATCCCAGCACTTTGGGAGGCTGGGACAGGAGAATCATGAATTCAAAGCCAGCCTCAGCAACTTGCGAGGCGTTAAGCAACTCAGTGAGACCCTGTCTCTAAATAAAACACAAAGAGGGCTGGGGCTGTGGCTCAGTGGTTGAGTACCCCTGAGTTCAATCTTGGGTATCAAAAAAATACATATTCAAAGAAAATGGAAAACATTATGAATAAACTAAGTGATCCTAGGACGCCTAAAAATGCCTATGCATAACAGAGTTGGGAGTGATGAAGCCTGTTGGAAGAAATGCAATAAAATCATAAGCATGTCCATTTTCCTGTCCTCATTTACCCTACATTCATGTATTATGTTGATCTGTTTACCTTCAAGTAGTCTCATTGTAATGAAAGTTAATTGTATCATACTGTACATAAACACTAATTTTTACTTTGTGAAACATTAACACATTAATAATGTAAAATATATAAATGATATTTAAGTGATCTATATTACACAGAAATTCGAGGTGGCTTGCATACAGTTGTTACAGTGTTTTGTATGTAGAATTTAGAAAAATCGATTGAGTCTTTTGGATGACTAGGAAGGTGCAATTGTTTTCATCATTAAGATCATGAAATACAAGCCAGCCATCTGTTGCATGACTAATCCCATTGACTCAGGAGACTGAGGCAGGATTGCAAGTTCAAGGCCTGCCTTAGCAACTTAGCCAGACCCTGTCTCAAAATAAAAAAAATTTAAAAAGTGGCTGGGAATGTAACTCAGTGGTAATGTGTCCCTGGTTCCCAGTACCCTCCTCCTAAATCAATTAATCTATAGTTTGTTTTTAAATGTTTTATTTATAATAATATATGTATTTGTGTTAAACTTATAGCCAGCTTTTACATATATTGTATTTATTTCTATCTTGTTTCAATACTCATTCATATTTCTTTTCTAAAACATTATCCTTAATGTATTGATTCTATTATTTTAGTACATCATTGATTTTATTTCTAATCACTAATTATAGAATGTGAATTTGTATTTTTAATATAAAAGCATTTTAAATAAAGATAATTGTACGTATCATGTAGAACACAATGTTTTTAAATATGTATACATTGTGGAATTGCTAAATAGTGCTAATTATCATATGCATCAGCTCACAATTGATCATGTTTTTTGGTGGGAACACTTGAAATGTATTCTTTTAGCAGTATTCAAGAATGGAATGCCTGTATATTTTCTATAGTCATGTTGCAAAATAGACATTTTGAACGTATTTTTCCAATCTAACTGAAATTATCCTTTGACGAGTAAGTCACTAACCCCTACCAATTCTAGCCACTGTAAACACTATTCTCTCTGCTTTTATGAGTTTAACTTTTGTTGAAGGTGAACTTGAATAGCATCTGTGTGAGCTAGCTCTTTGTCACTATGACGAAATACTGCATAAGAACAAATTAGAGGAGGCAAAGTTTATTTTGACTTATAGTTTCAGAGAGTTAGTCCATGGCTGGCGGACCATTGCTCTGGGCCCAAGGTGAGGCATAACATTATATAAGAAGAGGATGATGGAGGAAAGCTGTTCAGCCCATGGTACCTGGGAAGCAGAAAGAGCAAGCAAGCCATGGAGGAAAAAATATAAATCCTAGAGACATTCCCCTAGTGACCCACTTTCTTCAACCATGCCCCACCTGCCTGCAGTTAACCACACAGTCCATGTAAATTATTAATCCATCAAATGGATTAATCTACTGTTCCGTCTGCAGCTTTTATAATCTAATAGTTTCAGCTCTGAACATTCCTGTATCATTAACACAAGAATTTGGGGGAGATACCTCATATTCTAACCATAACAGCATCTGTATCTAGGGTATGTGTGTCTAATTATACAAGTGTATTTTCATTTCCTATGAATGTGATTAAGAGTTTGCATACATATAAATTCTTAGGTCATAATATTTCCTTGAGTTCTGTACGCACATTTGCAAGTGCATTTGGAGACAAGTAAGCTAAGAAGTATCTGTACTATGTATATTGGAAAGAAAAAAGAGGAATTAATGAATAATAGAGGCCAACAACAATTACTAGGATTAGGAGGAAGTTAGTAAAAGTGGTTTAAAAATGTTTATCTAGCAATTATATGGGAACCTAAATATTTACTCTCATTTTTTTTCTTACAGAGGAAAAAATCTGTTAGTAAATATTGCAAGCTCTGGTTAAATTAATCTAAATTTTTCTCTATAGAGATACATGATTATTGGCATATTTTAGCTATAAGAGAATGCAGTATGATGTTTGAAATGGAAAGGTAGAATTAAGTAAAAAATATTTATAATCTTTAATGTTTAAACTATATAGGAGGATGTGTGTATGTTTTATTTATATATATGCACATATATAGTGCTTATTTTATATGAACACCTACAAATGTTAGCATCCATGGAGTGAGAATGGGCTGGACCCAATATCCCATGTCTATCAATACACCATTGTACAACTATTTGCACCTTTTGCACTTACAATGCATCTATATGCAATATCAATAATCATGTAGAAATTAATGTGTATATAAGAAGTTGAGATTGAAATTAATGAAAATAGAACTTGCAGTATTTTCTTTCATACTGTGAGTGATTATTTAATACCACCTTTAAACATGTGCCCATTCCCCTTTAGAGATTATTGCTCTGGATACCAGAAGATACTTAAATATACATGTTTAGGTCTTGTCTATTCCTTGAAAAGTAACAATGACTTTAATTCTAGTATTGATGTCAGTGACTGTCATTCATTGTTCCAGGACCTCTATAATTTTTAGGTGGTTTTATTTTTCCATGTATCACATTCTTCATCTACTCTTTTATTTCTACTCTTTAAAGAAAATGTGGTAAAACACAATTATTGTATCTTATTTCTCAACTATTAACATTTTTCGTCTGTGTTTATATACCTTAATAAAATTATTCCTACACATCAATGAGTCAAACTCCAGTTTTAAATTGTACAAAGTATTTGTAGGAGTAAATGTCTGTTATAAATTACAATTTCAAAATATCGAGATTTCAAGAATTCAACCCTTTTTCACCTTATTCCACATACTCTACCCCACCTTCTTGAACAAATTTATTCCTTTCACAGTTTATATTTTTGTATGTAGAGTGCTACACAGTTTTCTCTTTTGTCCTTGTGCCTATAAAGTATATGAATATTTATTTGTATAAATTCTACTTTACATATTTTTGTATATTGTTATGGCAATATATCTAGGAAACCTTTTCATTACTGTATGTTAAGGTATTAACATAATTTAAGGTAAACCTAAATTAAATAGCATGTTGACAGTACTTTTAGTTTTATAAATATATTACAGGCTAAAAATCATTAGTACAGAATCGTAAGATAGTCATTCAAAACTTTCACCACCATCTGCCATACCATTTTTCTTTCTAGGAAAATGCACACTTGAGACTTGCCTGTCTTCCCTCTCTCCCTCCCTCCTTCCCTCCCTTCTTCTTCCATCCCCCCTTCTTCTTCCCTTCCTCCCTCCTCTTCTTCTTCCCTTCCCCCCTCCTCCTTCCCAAGGACTGAACCCAGGGGCACTTAACCACTGAGCCACATACCCAGCTCTTTTAATTTTTAAAAAAAAATTTTAGACAGGGCCTCACTAGGTTGTTTAGAGCCTCACTAAGTTGCTGAGGCTGGCTTTGAACCTGTGATTCCCCTACACCAGCCTCCCGAGCCACTGGGATTATATGCGTGTACCACCATGCCTGACTTGCCTGTCTATTCTTACATACATTGTCAAAGCATGTATAGACATTAAATTATGTGCACAGTGATACATTCTGAATCTCACTTTTTTCTTTATAAAACTTATAGATTTATATTTGCACATTTCCTTATTTTTCTTTATTTCCTGCATAATGTTCCATAAACTAATATATTTTCTACTCAATGGGCATATTAACCATTCATTTTCTCATTGTTGGATGATTTATGTCTAAGTTTTGTTAAGAATGTTGTGGTGAGCATTCATTTATACATATTTCTGCATATAGGTGGGAATTTAGCTGTGGGATAAATTTTGAGTAACCAAGTTCCTTGGGCAAAAGCTATGTGTATTTTGTTTATAGACATTTCCAAATTGCTCTCATATGATATATATTTTTGTAGAGCAAAATTTCCTTCTTGTTATTGAAGTGTGAATTTTATTTTTTCCTTTTTATTCCTGGATTTCCCCCTCATTTTTTAGCTTCTCAAATAGTTCCCCTTTCGTGGAGCATAGGTCTTCTTTCATATTCTAGTAAGATAAGTTGTATTAAACTAAATTCCACAACTGTGCCTTTTCTCTAAGATTGAGAATGAGGTCCAGTGTTATACTTTTGTAGTATATTTTTTATTGTGTGTGTCCCTTTTCTTTTTTTATTGTTTCTAGAATGTATACCTTATCTTGATGCTGACCAAGGGTCTTATTCTTGGTTGAATATATTGTCTACTTGTGTAGAATAGTATGTAGATGTTAAGAAAAACATACCTTTAAATCTTAGGCTTATATTTTCACATTAGCTAAGAATTCAAAGACCATTAATAATGGGCCAATGGGTGATAAATAACAATTTATTTTCCATTCCCACTTAGAAATCTCTTATTTCCCATAACTCAAGTTGAGAAGAATATTCAAAAGTTCCTTTGATGATATCCCATGTAATAGATTTAATCTGAGTTTGTAATGTAATTGTAATATACATATCAGTGTATTTTTACTGTAATTAATAATCTAACACCTTCATTTTAAGATACAAATTTCAGGCTGGCATTTGTATCATTCATTTTAGAACATTGTGAGTTTGTGGAAGGAAAGTGAGCCTTTTTCACAGAAGCCGGGAGATAACTCTAAAGGTCTTTAAAAAAAGCCTTTTTGCATAAGGCCATTTATTTAATTGAACAAACTTTTCCCCCCTCTCAATTTTAGATCTGCATCTTACCTAGTAAGGGAAATAATCCTTAGGAATTAATTTGTAGTGTCTAAGGACTGCTTCTAAACTTCACAACTCATTGAACTGGCTTAACACCAGAGAGGCTTGCACTTGATTTCATTTAAAATCCTTTAGTTCTTTACCTATAGGATTGGCATCGATCTTAGTGTTACTTTCATATGGGCTCAAGTAGTAATATCTATCACAGATGTGAGTACTAATGTAATAAAAATAATAAAGCAATCTGTGTGTCCTTTGTGACTGTGTCCTTGTGAGATTTCATTTTCCTTTATAACATGAGGTTATTTACTAAAGCCATCTATCATGAAGAATACTGTTACAAAATCATTGTTGATGAATGAGATAAAAGTAACCTTTTTTCATAACCACTCATTCATTGATTTGATAAACATTTATTTTGTGCCTTACATTCTTGGAACCCCATATTATACATGTACTAAAAAAGCCAGCATAACCCCTTTATTTCCTTGGAATAGAGTAGGTGGAGAAAATGCATAATGGTACCGATATTAAATAGATATTAATAAAACTAAGATGCTTTGGCTTTCAAAATCTTATGTCCCAATTTACAGCAAAACCAGCTAGTTTATAATTAGGCTTCTAATGAAACTTGCAGCATTTTAAAATCAGAATCCCAATCCTTAGCATTTACAATTGCCAAATTGCATTTCTGTGGTTTATTGGAAAAAGAAATGATTATACCATGTTTTTTATTCATTAGGCACTTATGAACAGAGGTTACTATGGTTGCTCTTATTTCCTCTAATTTCAATTAGCTGACAGAACAGGAATTTATAAAGAAGAGATTGCCTTGAGGTGCTCTGATGCTGTCAACAACTGGGAAGAGGGATGACTGAGAGAATGCCAAACTTTGGTGCTAGAAGGCAGAATGCGGTTAT
>PVHX01024206.1:0-24514 GCA_004024805.1 Geosciurus inauris
TGAACATTCCCAGATCTTTTTTTTTCTTTTTGGTACAGGGGTTGAATCCAGGGACACGTAACCACTGAGCCACATCCCCAGCCCTTTATCTTATTTTTTATTTTAAGACAGGGTCTCACTGAATTGCTTATAGCTTCTCTAAGTTGCTGAGGCTGGCTTTGGAAGATCCTTCTGCCTCAACTTCTGGAGCATTTAGGATTACAAGAGTATGCCATTCTTCAGTGTTCCCTTCTTGTTAGGTTGGAGGCAGACACAGAAAACCAGACCCTGCTGCGCCGCAGCGCTGCACCAACACAACACCAGGAGCCAGCCCACTCACTGTCGCGCGTGACAAACGTAGCACACATGCGACGAGCGCAGCACGCATGCGTCAAGCACACCAAAATGGTGGCCCCCAATGATCTGTACGGAAGAAGAAGCGAACTTACAGTACGGCTCTCGGCTCATACCGGAAGGGATCTGACATCACCTGCTGCACCAAACCAATCTCAGAAGACACTGGACTCTAAGTCAACACCTCTTCCTGGCCTCAAGCCTGCCTTTTCCGGATGGGGAGAGGCTATATAACCCTGTGTAACATGAGGCACAGCGCCATTTTCCCGACCTGTTCGATCCTGGTGACTGGGCAGGGAACTGGTCCGGGAGCGTATTTCCTAGAATAAAAGCCTGTGTTGGTCCTGTTTCACTTCCATCTGGTCGTTCATCTTACACTTCTCAAACCTTCATGACAAAAGGTAGTTTTATCACTTAGAACAAGAACCTAGGGAGGCTCCAAACCTCTCTTCCTCAAAACTTGGACCATAGAGGTACTATTTCCTTTGGTTTAAAGAGATGATGCCTCCTAAGTCCTTAAGAAAAACTGTTGACTCTTAAAATTGGAAAGAGATTAAAAAAAAAAATTTCACGTCAAAGGAGTAGAGGAAATATTCTAAGAAATAGACCTGGAGGATGTCTGTCCAGAGCTTAGCCCAGTGTAGAGGATGTAGCTTAGTGGCAGAGTGTTTGCCTAGCTTGCACAAGGACCTGAGTCCAATCCTCAATATTGCAAATAAATAAACAAATAAACCAAATTCAGTTATGATAAAGTGAAACATTAAGACCCTCATGGTCACTGTGTGTTTGAGGGTAGGAAGGGAAATTGTGTACAAAATCAGAAGTTTCATCCTTCTGAGTTTTGATTCCACTAAGTTCTGTTGATGCTGGGGTAAAGTGTGACCAGTCCCAGGACAAAGTTCCCTTTGTGCACAGTATGAGCAAAGCTAAATCCTGTAGGGCAGGCTTTCTTCTTGTTTTGTTTTCTTCTTGTTTTGCACCTTTCAGGTGCTCTCTTGCTCTCTCTCCATATTCTCTCTGCCATCCCAGAACAGCATACATAAACCCAATCCTCCACAAGTGACCCAGCAGGGAGGAAAGACTGTAGGGGATGCAACAAAACAACATCCTGCTGCTTTGACCACGGCATTAGCATCACTGAGTTGTGAGGAATGTAAAAGCTCAGGCCTCATCTTAGAGCCCCATAAAGGAGAATCTGCCTTACAACAAAATTACTAGGTGATTCACAGGAACATTAAAATTTTGGACTAAAGGATCCTGTGAAGAGAACCTTAGGCATTAAGTGGCACACTTGTGACACCGAGCCCAAGGGAAATGTCCTTACCCAATGTGGCTCCACTACATTAAGAAGTTACTGACTTGAGAGACAGGCCGTCTTTCCCAGGTTGTGAATTTTTCCAGCTTGGGGAAGTTTACCCACCTTCTCACAGATTCCTAGCAGTCTCACTTTGGCACTTTCCCCTTCTGATTTCCGATTTCCTGTCCTTTTCATTAGAATCTCCTCCTCCTCACCCTGCCACTCACTGGGTTGGGTCTGTGGCCTTGGTTCACACCATTGGCCTTTGCTCCTTAGGGACATGCCAGGGCCTTGGCATGTGGATTCTGTCTCTCTCTCTCTCTCTCTCCTTTTCCTCCACCTCTCTCTCTCACACACACACACACACATACACACACAATTTGTTATTCAGATTCAGTAGCTCCTTCCAGAGAGCAGCCTGAATTTTTAAAAGAGCATAAACTCATCACAAAATTAAGAAGAACTGGATGAGTTTAGTGTGATACTTTGAATAACAGTAGACAAATCCTGAGATGTGAGAAATGTTAATTTCAACTGGTGCTGTGAAAGCAGAGGAACTGCTTTAGCCCAGAGATATTTGCAATGAAGAACACACCACTGAGCAGACAGCGCTCACTCCCTCTGCTCTCAGCACCCTGTGGCTCAGCCCTCCTTTTTATTTCTATTTTCTCCCTTCACTGAAAACACCTTCCCTGGTGCCCAGCTCCCGCTCAAGGCCAACACCCTGACAGACAAGCAATCTCACAGTACCTGGGGGAAAAAAAGCTGTTTTAACTAAAATAGATCAGCCAGGATATTTTCTTTGACAATGCTCTCTTCATGCAGTTATACCTCTCCTACACACTGCCCAAAGGGATGAAAATGGGAGCCAGCAGGGAATTCACATCTGAGTCATCACTCACCAACTGACTCCCTAGGATCACGGAGACTGCGTCTAAATGCGAACGTGTCTCCTCCACTTTTCTTGAATTCACTGTGCAGCAGGAAGCATTGCAGTGGGAGTCTGGGGGGGGGGAGGGGGTCTACTCCCAGCTCGGCCAGGTCCTGCCTGTTTGGCCTTGATCTTTAACCTAACCTTTCTGTACCTCAGTTTCTTTACCTGTTCAGTGAGATGCTGAACTAGACCAGTGGTTCAAGGTGATCTTAAAAAAATAAAAACAAAACAAAACAAAAATCCTCAGAATAACAGGACAGCAAGAAAGAGGCCAGAGCCCTTCCTCACTCCTCCAAATCAATTAAGTCAAACTAGCATCACACAGAGCTGCAGCCCAGGTATGTTTCTAAAGCTTCCGAGATACTTTTAATGTTTGTGCCAGATTTGAAACTGCTGGCCTAGGATCCCCATAAATGGTATGGACCATTTTAGTCCGGTAAAGCTGATTTGGTCCTTCTGACTTCCATAACAATAAGAGAGTTAATATGTACTACTGTTAATCCCCCATGTTTGTGGTAATTTGTTACAGCAGCAGTGGCAAACTGGTACACCAGGTAAAGGAAGTTAGGGATTTGGAATAGCAGAACTAAGGAAGGAGGGAAAACTGAAGTGCATTGTTGGACTGGCTATCCCTGTGGCAATGGGGCCCGATTCCACTGGGGAACCTCATCTTGGGCCATTGAACAGGAAACTATTTATTCACTAGCTCTTATTCCTCACTGGTTAAGACTTGAAGGCAGGGTGTTATGGTTTGGGTCTGGAATGTTCCCCCAAAGTTTATGCTGTTGAAGACTTGGTCTCCAATGCAGCAAAGTTCAGAGATAGAGCTTCTGGGAAGTGATTGGATCATGAGGGCTTTAACCTTATCAGTGGATTCATCCATTTGATGGATTAATAATTTGAATGTACTACTAGGAAGAGATGGAAACTCTAGGCAAGTAGGGCAAGGTTGGAGGAAGTAGGTCACTGTTGGTGTGCCCTTGGGGCCTATATCTTGTCCCAGGCTCCTTTCTCTGTTTTTCTTTTTCCTGGCTGCAGGGAGCTGAACAACTTACCTTTTCCATATCCTTCTACCATGATGTTCTGCCTCATCTCAGGCCCAAAGCCATGAAGCCAGCTGACCATGGACTGAAACCTCTGAAACTGTGAGCTAAAATAAATTGTTCCTTCTTTAAGTTATTTATGTCATGTGTTTTGTTCTCAGAGACAAAAAGCTGACTAACACACAGGGTTAATTCCTATGACCTGAGGTGCAAGGATTTAAAACAACAATAAAGACAACCTTGTAGCATCCACTGGGAGACTCAACTCTGTGTGAGGTATGGTTAAGAAATGGCATACAATGCAGTGTGGTAAGTGGGAATGGTAAAGGTAAATTTATAGCTTATGAAGAATAGGAAAAATTTCTCATAAGTGTATCAGGAAAGTTTCATGGAAAAAATTGTTACTTAAATTGATGAGTATGAGTCCTTGAGAAGGAAGGTCATTCCAGAAAAAAAAAAACAATATACGCAGAGGCAGGCCTACTAGAAAGGCCTACTAGAAACTAGTTGTATGTGGATGAGCTCTAAGGCTCACAGGAGCCAGAGAGAAAGAGATGTCGAGGAAGCTGAGGCCGAGAGCCAGATCAGAAAGGCTTTGGGTACTGTTGCTCTTTGCTCAACACCTCAATATACCAGAACATAGCTTTGGGTTTCCCAGAAGCACACCCTTGACAAAACAAGAATCTTTCATGAAAAACTTATTTGGTTCCAAATGAGTATGGGAATTAAACCCCAGTTATATTATTCTTTAAACTTTCCTACAGTAAATTTATAATTATAAAAATGTCTTGAGTTATCAGTCTGTACTTTACATTTCCTTCTCAACATTGTTTTGAGCAATTCCACAAAATAGAGACTAAATTTAATTGGAACATAAAGCAGAAAAATTTTAATTCCTTTTTCAATAAAAATCTGACTGCAATTTATATAAGCTTAACGATAATTCTATTTTGTGGCTAACAATAATTACTCATGAATAATTACAGAATAGAAATGAAAAAAATGTCTAATTAGAAAACACACAAATCCCCCAAATTATATATTTATTGTTGCAATTAGGTATTATTAGAACCAATAATGACATGATGGCAACATAAGATATTAATGAATACATCATTAGCTATTGAATGTATTTTATTACATCAGAAATAAATTTGACATTTTCATGAAGACATTTATTTGAAACTATTACTGCAAATGTAAACAATCTAGGGCAGTAACTCTAAGCTGCTGTATTACTCATACATCCAATTAAAAGCAGACTTTCTTACTGTGATGAAGACAAGTCTGTCTTGGTTAATTGAGAATTGAAATACCTTGAGAAATTGTGGTGGGTCACCTTGCTATTCTATGATTTCACAGGAAAAATATCCTGAATATTTTATTAGCTCAGAGAAACAATGGAGGCTACCAGATTTCTTTGATGAAAGGCTTAGTTCAAAGGAGAGATAATAAGCCTTTGAAAGGCATTTGGAAACTCTGCAGTTGCCATGATTATCTGGAATTATGTCATATATAACTTTCAGATAGCTCTAATTTAAGGCTTGGTGTATGAGTTTAGATTTTTAGTGATCTAGAAATACAGGAAGGAATCTGATATTGTCCACTGTTGTTTAGGTTCTATGAAGTACTCTTAGCTAATTTTTGGATTTCAGAAATATAGTTGTATATTAACACTCACTGAATGACACATGCAGCATTTCACTGTCCTGTGAGATCTGGCTCTAGCAGTGAAGGAAAGGCACACTGAGTCTGCCCTAAGAGTTCTTTCAAGAGTGAGGCAAGGTTGAATTTCCGACAAGGTTTGGGGACCTGTTGTTAGCTTTCTGTTGCTGTGATAAAATGTTTGAGATAATCAACTTTAAAGGAGTAAAGTTTTGTTTTGTCTCATGGTTTTAAAGATTTCAGTCCATGGTTACTTGGCTCTGCTATTTTTGAGCCCATGGTAAGGCAGTAAGTCATGGCAGGGAGTGTATGGTGGAGCAAAACTATTCACTTCGTGGCATCTTGGAAGCAAAGAGAGACAGAAGAAGAGGCTGGGATCCAAATATCCTTTGAACTCCCACTGAACTAACATTTTCCCACTATGCCTCACCTCCTAGAGGCTTCATCACCTTCTAGCAGTGCCATTACTTGGGGGCCAAACCTTCAAAACATGAGCTTGAGGGGAACATTTAAGATCCAAGACAGTGCTTGATTCTCCTTTTGCTGTTTCTCCTTGGAAATCTTAGACAAGGTCAACTTACTGCTTACATAGGCCAGAGCACATGCCATTGATTACACCATAAAAAAATCAAAAATCAAAAAAAACAACATTGAGTCTGGGATTGTAGTTCAGTGGTAGAGTACCTGCCTACTATGCAGGAGACCTTGAGTTCAATTCCCACCACTGAAGAAAAAAAACCAAAAAAACCAGTTTCCAGTTTCTAATGTGACTATGAAATCTTATAAAGTTACTGGACTCTACTACTTATGGATTTTGTTCAGTGTTGGATTTGTTTAGAAATTTTAGGAGTCTAAATTATCTGGAATGGAAAATGGGAAAAAAAGAGAATTGGGTTTAATTGGACAGATATATGGAGAAAGATACAATTGGGATTTATTCTTCCTGGTAAGATATTTCTATTACGGTTTAGATTAAGTTTTCTTCAAAAGCTCATGTGAAATAATGCAAGAAAGTTTAGAACTGAAATGATTGGGTAATAAGAGGTTTTAAACTAATCCCTGATAGGGATTAACTTAGTGGTAACTATAGGCTGGTAGGGTGTGGCTAGAGGAGGTGGGTCCCTGAAGGCTGCATTTGGGGTTTATATTTTGTCCTTGCCCAGCAAGCTTGCTCTCTCTCTGCTTCCTGGTGCCATGTTCCCAGCTGCTGTATCCCTCCGCCATGATGTTCTGCCTCTTCTCAAGACAGAGCAACGGAGATGGTCATCTGTGAACTGTGACCTCTGGAACCTGAGCCCCCAAATAAATTATTCCTCTTCTAAAATTATCCTTGTCAGGACTTTTGGTCACAGTAGCAAAAAAGCTGACTGAAATAATTTATTATAATATTATTTTACTGTTAAATTGTGGGCTTGATGATACCCCTTAGCTGGGCAAATGAAAACATTTGAGAGTGAAAGTCTACACTCTAAACCTGGTTCTCATTCCTTTGGGAATTCTTAGACTGTAGTAATTTTAGATTAAAAATGCATTTGAGACCCATAGCCATTAGAATTTGTAGGTATGGGTGCAGAGAGTGCAGAAGGGAAAGGGCAGTTTCTGCACTTGGATCCAGTTTAGCTTCTGTGTGGGTGAAAAAAGAAAAAGAAAATAACACCACTATGTGCCAGACATTGTGATTATCTCATTTATTTTTCACTACTCTGTAAATTAGGCATTATCTCTGCTTTACAGAATAGAAATTTAAAAAAAACTGAGATTCTGTTCGATGCCATATATTTAGTTATTTTCAATGTTGAAATGTAAAGCAATCTTTGAGTAAACCTATATTCCTCCCTATAATAGGCCACCACTTAAGATAGTAGATGAGTTTTCTGGGATTCTTTGAAGACAAGTGTCCAAGGATATCCTGGTAGAATATCTGTTTAACTGGAGAGAATATTCTAGCTCATCAGTGTTTTCTCTGATTTGTGTCCCCATCAACTGTTTGAGACTTAGGGAGATCTCAGCCCTATTTCACCGATTTTGCACTTCTTTGAAGAATGAGGAAAACAGTCAACACTCAGACTAGTCATCTGTAGACTCTGAAGGAGGAACTGGTATTTCTTTCATCCATCTCAGACACATTTTAAATTTGATCTGCTGGTGCTTGTCTAGGTCTTGTTTGTAAGCACACTGAAGTAGGAGTCAAGGGAATAGGCCTGGAATCAGATAAATCCTGATTTGTATCTGTTTTGTTCTACTCACAGAACTCTGTTAACGTCTGTGAATCTCAGTTTCCTAAGTTAATGTAAGCTGCTGTAAAACAGGAATGAAATAAAATAATACATGCACAGTGCATATACTATGTGTTTAACAAGTACGCGGAAATTAAAAGAAGAAGAAGAAGAAGAAAAAAATGCCTTCACATCTGAGACTTAAAACCTCATGACTAGGTTTTTCGTTTTTCTGACTTGCATATTGTATCCCAGAAACAACTTTAGCAGATTACCTGTGGTGATCTGTGAACCACAGAAGGATGCAGGGAAACTCAAACTTGGGGTTTGAGGATGCCATCTAGTCTTGCTGGTCATTTCCTTAATTCTAATACTTTCAAGTTCAACTACACTTCACATTTGCTAGCTACACTCTGAGTTGTATAGTTATAAAATGGTTTCATTGGTGAAACAAAGACTGTTAAATTTTTATTTTGTCTCTTTTGCCTTATCAATGAATTTCAGTACTACCTGTTACATCCTGTCAACCTGCGTGCAAATTATCAGTAGATGGCCAAGAAGAGAGGAAGAATGATCAACTTTGTTAACTTATCTGAGAGGATGTGAACACTTAAATTCCACGTGGATCTCTGTTTGCGACAAAGACTGTCACCTTGCACAAAGAACCCTTTAATTCCCTGAGTGATGACGGCTGAGAGAATCGAGACCCTTGGGAAGTTAAAGACAAGGAAGGCATGCAAAAGCAAAAGCACCCATGGGTCTCACACACTCATCCCTGCTGCAGCAAGCTCTCCATCAGAGGACAAATGACTTTTCATTTAACCACATAGCCTTTGTTTATGAGGCTTACATTTCTAACTTACTCTCTGGACTCAACCTAATGAAAAAAGATATATTTTGGGCGAGCCCCTGAGAAGTGATGAACACTGACAACTGAAGTTGAAGGGCATATGTCTGTGTGTGTTTGTGAGCTTGTAAATGAATGCATTGAGTTTCTGAGCTAAATAGTGAAAGTGAAGTGATCTCCTTCAATCCCACATTAGAATATTTTCTATTGCTAAAAAGAAAAAAAAAATCCAGTCTTTTCCTTTTTTTCTTCCAGGAAAATCTATTAATGGTTCTTTCCAAGTTTCTTTAGCTTTGAAACAAGTTACTATATATTAAAGAAGGCCTGGAACTAAGAGCTATGTGTGATCTGTCCGTTGAGCAGAAAGCGAGAAATAGGCCATGAGGGATCTGGAGCTTAAGTGTAGTGAACTCCAGAGAGTAGTAGCAAAGAAACACAGTGCCCACAAGCCAGCTACTCAGAGAACCGAAAACAGGTCATTGGCTTCTGCCCTGCAATTCACGGTAACTGCCAGCGATATTTCTACATAGGGGAACACGCTTTACACAACAGCTCTCCTTGCAGGAAATCTCTGTCCTGGGGAGTTGAAATTGCATTAGGATTACTTCTCTGCAAGCACGCTGACACCAATATGCAATATGTGGTATGAGAAACCAAAAAGCCATTAATCTAAAGCAGGAACTTAAACAATTGCATCTAACTCTGGAAGCATTCCATTGAATTAGAATGTCTCTCTACACTCAAACTGCTTTGACTGTATTCAACATTGCAAATAAAGATTGAATTTAGCAAAACAATCAGATTTAAATGTAAATGACCCGCTTCCACTTTTATTCCAACTTTTTAATTGGAATCTTTGGAATTGAATAAATATATTCATTCATTCATCCATCCAGTCATTCAAAATTTATTGAGTACCTATTCAGGGAATTGCATTGTTCTGGGGATTAGGATTACAAATATGAATAAATTATAATCCCTGACTTCAAGGATTGTATTGTACAATAGTAGAGACAGATGAGGAAAGGGATCATTATAACAGTTTGATAAGGGTTGAACAAAGACATTGTAGTACAAAGGATACTACTTCACTTGAATTCTTGTGTATCAAATTTTGATTCTGCGAACCAGTGCCTTTAAATGAGGGTGCCTACTTAAATTGATCTACAATATAAGATTCAGAAAGGATAGGAGAGTGCCAACCAAGATTGTGCCACCTTTCCTAGAAGGAAATGTGCTTTCAGGAATGTTTCTACTGGACTTGACCTAGAATTCCTCATTATATTAATAACCGACTCTAGGATAGATGTCACACTTCAGCCCCTGCCCACCTTTCATGAAAAAGCGTCTTGCTCGTGACTTTACATTCATAAATACGCTCACAATGCCAAGGGATGTTTTTTTTCTTCCATCAATTCATTAGATCTGCTCACATGAATTATTTATATGCAGTGCTAAAAATGATTCTGAAACATTACAAGAATTCAATATCAGTTTTCACAGTGGGATTTCATCATTTTAGCATTGCAGCATGGTAGCCTAATGCAATACTAATAGGATATGGTGCTAATAGGGTACAACGAGAATTCTCTCTAATATGCAAACATTTCCATGTTGTCTTATTATTTCTTTTAAGTTAATATACTATGGTGATAATATGATGAAATGAATTAGCTTCATATCATTGTCTGCATGAGTTGTGCATATTAACAGCATCTTTCTTCCCCCACCCCTTTGAATTCACTTGGAATGAGCTTGAAAACTTACCCTGTAGTTATGCTTATGTTAATGAGGCTGTTTAGTAGGAAA
Organism: Geosciurus inauris; assembly: GCA_004024805.1. Lineage (NCBI taxonomy): Eukaryota > Metazoa > Chordata > Mammalia > Rodentia > Sciuridae > Geosciurus > Geosciurus inauris. The sequence goes on from PVHX01024206.1 coordinate 10,145, forward strand.
CATCCCTGCTGTTGCTTAGCCAGCTGGAGAAACAATAGATGCGTATCCCTGTCTTTGGAATAGAATGTTTTCTGGCCTCTCTTCAAAGGACCTATCTCCATCAGGCTGCTTTAGTATTCTCCACTTGTTCACAATCTCAATCCACCCATGTGTTAGACATTTTACCAGCAACATTTAACCAGATTGTATATTTCTATTAGATATGAAGCGAATCTTTTCCAAGAGAAACTGGATGCATGGCCAACTGGCCCAATGTTTTGGAATATTTAAACACACACACACACATACACACACACAAACTTACATGCATATATACATGAAATGCATAGAAATATACGCATATTTGTGTGTGTGGATTATGTATAGACATGTTTACATATGTATACAGACATATACATATGTGCTGCTTTGTTTTTGTGTGTAAATGACTTAAAAGTTTATGGAATCCATGCCATAACCAGCGTTTCTTTGCTGGCTGTTAAATCCTGGGTGGATTAGGTCCAGTGAGTATGAGTCCTCCAGATTTCAGTGCTTATTCATTTTCAAATATATAACCAAAAGCCAGATGCTTATCCAAATCTTAGCTGACATTTGAAAATCATGAATTTCTCACCCAAACCTGTGTGACCTTTCCTCTTGAGTTGCTATCAGGTTGCACTAATTCAGTTTCAGGAAACCCAGATGTCAGCGCTCTCAGGGGAATTCTAAAGCCCCCTGTTATCCTTTCAATCAATTTCCTCCAAAATGGACCTTAATGATGATCAGAGCCACTGCCTGGCAATGTGGTACCTTCATGCAATTTAGCTAAAGGTATCTGTTTGGAGAAACACACCAACAACACAACACCATAGCCGGTGGTAGTAGGCACGACTCTTGCTTCTTCCTCTCCACTTAGCCTTTCTAGGGGGCCATTCAAGTGATGTTTAGTCTTTTTCTTCTAGAAACACCTGCAACTAGGAAAGGTTCTACTGTAGGGGTGAAGAGAAAGCTTTCTCTCTTCCATCTTTTGGTTCTCGGAAATGAACAGACAATAAATCAAAGGAGAAAAGCACACAGATTTATATACATGACAGGGGCATCACAGGAAGGATGACTGAACACAATCATCCAATATGATTCTGAACTTACATGTCTTTTTTTCAGAGGGGAGAAGGAAATAGGGGAAGAGAGGCAAATTTTGAAGGGTAGAGATGACTTTTAAGAGAAATGAATCAGCCCAAAGGGTAGACAATGGCCTGGGGCAAAGTTCTCTGCTCTGGGGGAGGTGGGACAAGTTATGGGATGGTGAGGGTTAGAGCTTCACTGACTTCACTGTGAACAAAAGGTGTTTATTTTGCAGGTAAGTCTCCCTAATAACCTCTCTGATGAACAGATGAAAAGTCTGTCTGTCTGAACAAGGTGACAACTTTTAGTTAGTTCTCTTTTCCTATGGCTAATCTTTCTGGTCCCTTACTGAAATGCCTGAGGAGGGGGTTTAAGACAATTACATTTCTTTTAAAAGAAGTTTCTTCAGTAAGGGCTTCCAGAGAGACATCTTCCCTATGCTTGGAGTAGGGAAGAGAAAAGAAAAAGGTTTGAAAATCCTTGATTTTGAGGCAGCTTCTAATATCTTCCAATTTCTCCTGATTCGAAAGTCCTTAGTGTGTGAAAGCACTATATGTTTGAGTATTGTTTTCTGAAACCCAACAACATTTATTAATTTTTTAATTTTTTTTTTTTTTTTTGCTGGAGATGGAACCTAGGGCCTCAGACATCCTAGGCAAGTGCTCTACCACTCAGTGACATCCCTAACCCTCCAACACTAGCATAATGGCAGCTTGAGGTTGTAAAGCCAGGAATCTGACTTCTGACTTCAAATAATGTGACTTAATAAAGCAAGACATTTCAACATTTGCACATCTCATTTCTTCATTTGTAAAATGAAAGAAGAAATGATCTTTGATGATCTCTAACTATGTACACTCTTACCTGTGATTGAACAATGATAAATCTCTACCTTTTCAATGAGAGAAATAATCAATAAACCTGCACTTGGTGAGAGAAGATAATGGGAGAAGAAAATAAGATGCTGTACTTGACAGAAAGCAATGTGGGCAAAACATTAGCGTTTGGATTCTATATTTTGAGTAGGATTATGTACAGATTGACAGGTAATGAGGTTAAGGTGATAATTCTGTAAACTGGGCCTATGGTGCTGACCCCACATGCTTTCTTTTAAAAAGAAATTTATCAGTAATCCTGCCTGATTTGAGCCAATAGAGTATGTTACATTCTTCAGCACATGACTTATTATCTGCTGGAGAAATGCAGGGCCAACAGATACCTCTTTGCCAATAAAAAGAACACAATTTGCGCTGAAAGGGCACACTTTTGTGACCTTTACACAGACCAAATTCCAGAACTCAGGGAGACAGGATATTTAAAAGCAAAACCTCCTAACCATAAAATCTGTAAGAACAAATTCAATTAGAACTGGTTATCACAGGCCAAAGTGACCCAGAATTGTCTTGGATCTGTAGCATGTCATTATAACAGTAAAATCATGCACAGTGGTTGATTTGGAAGTCTGATGTAAACCTGCTGACAGTCTCTGGAAACTTGCCTGGGACCCCCAATAAAACTGGAGGGCAGGAGGGGCACACCATCCCTTTCTTCTCTGAGAGGAGCCACTTTCTCCCCCTAACACTGTCCTCCTTTCCCCTTTCCCTATTCCTTCTAATAAAATCATGCCTGCTACTTTGAGTGACATGTCTGAAATCCTTTTGGTGTGATTGCAAGAATCTGTCACTGAGGACATGCATAGTCACTTCAGCTCCACAGATGGCCTTTCTCTGTATCAAGATCATGTGTTTTCTTGAAAAAGGAAGTTATCAAGGAGAACATAGGTTTGATACACATCTGCAAGATGCAAATCATGGCAAGTATAAAAGGGTTAATTATTAAGCTGAAGATAAATATATAATATTTGAAAGAACTTAGCAAAATATGTTTTAGGAATTTATATTTTGGCATATGAGTGATGGAATTAAATTTTTGATTAATTTGTGTAGGGGGCCACCTCAAAATATGCTATTTTGACATAAGGATTATTTTGAGTTGGAGGCAAATGAGATCCACAGATGCAGAAAGAAGCTTCCTTGGAACTTGCCTAATCTGACTAAAATCAGAAAAGACTAAAAAGTGAGGGCTGCTATAAATTCCCTCTCCTATAGAAGTTTTATGATCATTAAAGAGATGAAAAATTGGCACCCAGATGAACCTCACAAACTCAGTGCTAAGACAGCTTTTTCTTATCTTCCATTATAAGAAGATATAATGCTATAGCTTGGATCTAGAATGTCCTCCACGGGCCTAAGTATTATAGGCTTGGTCTTCAGTTTGGTGCTTTTGGGAAGCAGTGGGAAGCTTTAAAAGGTTGGACCAGCTAGGAGGTATTTGGTCACTGGGGGCATGATCTCAATGCGGACTGTAAGACTCCAGTCTTTTCCTCTTCCGCTCCTCGTTTTCCTGGGCAAGAGGTAAATGGTTTGTCCCAAAAGTGCTTCTGCCATGATATAATATATTATCACTGGCCAAAAGCAACAGAGCCAATTGTTCATGAGCTGAAAACTCTGAAATCATGAGCTAAAACAAACCTATCCTCCTTGTAAGTTGATTAAATTGGGTATTTTGTAATAGTAACAGAGAGCTAACACAGTTTCTCTGATATATTTACCTTCCCATACTTTGCAGCCCCTATAAACCTAAATATCTTTTTGCTTTTCATTTCTTTGAAAATGTCTTGGTCTTTGTTAAGATGCTATATAAAGGTCACATTCTAACCATCTCTTGGAGTTACTCATCACTGAGTTTCTCTGCATTATAGTCCCTGCTTACATTAATAAAATCAACTTGCCTTCCTCTGTTAATTTCTCTTGTCACTTTGATTTTCAGGGCTCCAGTATAGACATTAAGAGAATAAGAGGAAAAAGAAAAAGAAAAAAGAAAATAAGCTTTTTCCCCTTCCCTCCAATTGATAAAAAATGGATCCTTTTAGTGAAAGTATTCTCAGAGGCATTGATAATAAATAGGAAATAGGATGCCAAATCTACATATTTGGGACCCTTTTGTCAATATTCACCCAATAATCAGATTTATTCCCAGGCCCTATGAAAGACTTCCTATTTATATGTCACATTTGAGAATGGTGACTAAGAAATGGTATTCAAAGAGATTCCATCAATTCACATATGAACCAGTTCAATTTCTTTAGTAGATAATCATTTCCTTGAACGTTAGTCATTCTTTTACATTTTAGACATCTTTTCATTTTCTTACTAAGACCTAGTCAAAGCAGATGGCCTTTTTTTGCAGCTTCCTGGCCAGGGTAGTTGGCTTGTCTGATAGAATTTTGCATCTTTGCCTTTTATCACAGTTCTCTCTTAAGGGAGCTAGTTTTAATTGGGGTTAGAAATGTACTCAGCATGTGAAACATTACTTAAATATGAAATTTCACTGTAGCATTGATGAAAACTTTCTAGGCTTAAAAATGTCAACAACAAAGAGTCTGGTGGTTCTTTAATTATCCGATTTCCAAAGCTATAGTGCATAATTCCTTGTATAATCAGAGCTTAAACTCTGAAGAAACTCATATGGATGACATTTCCTCTCAATTTTGAATGGGGATTATTTTAAGAGGATACAGAACTTAGAAATATTTCAATGGAGCTGATATTTAAAGCATATTTAGTGGCATTTATGTTTTAATCTGCTTATTGACTAGGCATTAAAGAGAGCTGTTAGCATTTTAGCAGTGATTAAAAGAACCAGAAATTGTTTGATATAATGAGCAAGGCAGAATGTGGTGCTAGAATGTGGTGCTAGTACATTTTTTCAAAATTTACGAAATTATGTAGCCTCTTCTCAATGAAGCATTGCTGTCTGAAAGATCTTCTTTATTTGGATATTCCTTTGCCACTGGTACAAGGACTCTATTTAGAGACAAATTCTCCAAAATTACATGAAACTATAGAGATTTGATGAATTCCATTGTTGTGTCTCTTTCTTATCTCATGTATCATCACAACTGGCAGAAGCAAAAGTAATTATGAAAGCAGTAACGACAAGTGTTTACATGCCAATATGAGGCTTTATGCAAAGGATCAGACATAGTAAGGTAGCAAAGTAGTTTATTTTCCAAAGGACTTTCTATAGCACATTGTCACTATTTAGCACAATCCTGGCACTCCTAGATAGTTAATAGCATTTTTTTAAATAAATGAATTAGTGAACAATTTGGCCCCAATCATCAGGGACATTTATTACAAAGCTATTCTATGCATGTAAAAAATTCCTTATTAAATGATTACCAGCTCGACAGTCAGCTATTACAATTCACTCTATCTAGGCTATATTTGAATAATGATGGAACACCCATCAGATTAGTCACTTTAGTGAGATAGTTAAACTTCTTCTTTTTATAATTGTTATGTAAAATAATAATTTAATGGGACTTTTATTTTACAAGCTGCTATTACTGCAACATTTTTTTTAATCCAGAAAAAATAAAAGTAAACAAAAGAGCAGAGATTTACTATGCAAAAACAACGACTTATTGTGCTGTGCTACGTAGATTCTGATCATTACCAGTGGATATGTAACAAACGCTTCTTTTTTTAGTTTTCTGCTAATATTACTGATCCCACGACAGTAAGCTGAACTTCTGAAAGTTATGTATATTTATGGAGGGCCTGCTTTTCACCCAAACCATTTGATTCAGTTTTACTTCAAACTCCCAGTGGTACCAAAGTAGATTTCATTTAATTTTCCTCATTATTTTTTTCAAATGTTGCATATTTGTGGAGAAGATTTATTCTTTTGTATGTGAATCAATTTCTTTTAAATACAGAAACCATCCCCTGACTATTTCTTTTCCAAAGAACATCAGTGAAAATCTAAAATGAACTCTTATAAGCAATTTGGATATGAATCTAAAGTAACAATAGCTATAATAGTCTTTGTGAATATTGCTCAAAAGTAAAATTAAATAAGTTGATGCAGGAAGTCAGAGGGAGAACAAATCAAATGAACATGGCTGTACCTCTGCATCTCTACCCAGAGACTGCCTGTTTTATCTTATTCAATTTCTGTTTGAGACAAAGTGAGGAAATATTACATGCAACCACATGGAATTGACATTTCCTGGGCAGTGGACAAGTTCTTAGGTACCAGGAGGCCAGGACAAAAAGTGGAATCACCAGACTGCATGCCTGGGATGGCAATGTCATGGTGGGCAGATTGGCTTGAATGGTGTTTCCTCTTTTCTTCATTCTTTCATTCTATCTCTATTTTCTTCCATGAAAAATTATCAATGAGTTATTGGGAATCTTATTCATTTTCAAAATAGTGAAAGGATATAAAGATGAAAAACCACTAAGATATATTTGTATTAGCACAATGGAGGCATTCCTTTTCTAGTTGCCTTAGGTTTACTTGTGGATGTGAATCAGTATGCTCTACTTTGAGTAATATTACCTTTCCCTTTAGATGATCATTTTTTAAAATCAGTTCCTTGTGACTGTGGAAGAGAGCTTGGTCTGAATAACCATAATAAAGAAGTGTTTATGAACATTTCAGTTACTCTAAGATGAAACTTAAAAAATCTCTTCAATAAGTTTCTTTTACTCACTGTGTCATATTTGCCTCCCAAGAAAAAATAAATAAATTCAGGGCATTATAACTGGAAAAAAAAACAGTTCGAGGAGATAGGGAAAGCATCAAAACTAGTTTTAATATGGCAAGAATTCTATAATGATAAGACTGAGAATTCAAATCCACTATGATTAATATGTTAAGAGAATCTAATGGATAAAGTCAGAGTTATACAAGAACAGATGTGCAAGATAAAGAGAGAAACTCCAAGAAAAAAAGAAAAAGTGCTAGAGATTTCAATACTAACATAAATGAAGAATATCTTTCTTTGATAGCCTTCTTAATAGATTAGCTATAGCCTAGGAAATACTGTCTGATCTTGACGATATTTCAGTAGAAACTTCTAATGGTAAAAGTCAGAGTTATACAAGAACAGATGTGCACGATAAAGAGAGAAAATCCAAGAAAAAAAGAAAAAAGTGTTAGAGATTTCAATACTAACATAAATGAAGAATATCTTTCTTTGATAGCCTTCTTAATAGATTAGATACAGCCTAGGAAATACTGTCTGATCTTGATGATATTTCAGTAGAAACTTCCAAAACTGAAAATCAAACAAGACTTTAAAAACCAGAACAGGCCATTCAAGAATTGGGAAAATGGAAAACTATCAAAAATTGTGGTATGTAGTGAAAGTAGTGCTTAGAGAGAAATTCATAGCCTTGAATATATGTATTAACAAAAAAAGAGGGTTTGGGGATTTCAGTCAGTGATAGAGCATGCATTTAGAAAAAAAGTTATACAAAATGATTGGGTAGAAGCATCTTTGAAAACTGGAGGAGGAATGGCAAATTAAACTTAAAGTTAGAGTATGTGGAAGGAAAGAAACAATAAAAAGTAGAACAAGGATTGATGAAATTTATAAATAGATAATCAGCAGAGAAACAAAACCAAAACTGGTTCTTTTAAAAAAAGTTAGTAAAATTAATAAGCCTCTAGCAAGCTTAACTAAGAAAAAAAGAGTACATAGATGACTAATATCAGAACTGAAAAGGGTACATTACTACAGAGTCCACGGACAGTAAATGGATAATAAAGAAAACTGAACAACTCTTGCCGAATATTAGACAACCTATAAGAAATGAACAAGTTACTTCAAATACATAATCTGCCAAAACTCACCCAAAGAGAAATAAGCAATCTCAATAATCCTACACCTATTAAGGAAATAAAATAATAATAAACAAAGTGCAATGCCTTACTGATTCACTGGTGAATTCTGCCAATCATTTAAGGAAGAAATTATACCAATATTCTAGAATTTCTTCTACAAGCAGAAGTAGGGGAAATAATTTCTAATGCATTCTAGTGGGCAATAAGCATTACTTTAATACCAAAGCTAACAAAGACATTACAGAAGAAGAAGAAGAAGAAGAAGGAGGAGGAGGAGGAGGAGGAGGGGAGGGAGGAGGAAGAAGAAGAAGAAGAAGAAGAAGAAGAAGAAGAAGAAGAAGAAGAAGAAGAAGAGGAGGAGGAGAAGAAAAAGAAGAGGAGGAGGAGGAAGGAGAAGAAGAGGAGGAGGAAGAAGAAGGAGAAAAAGAAGGAGAAGAGGAGGAGGAGGAGGAGGAGGAGGAGGAAAATCATAGATCAATATCCCTCATGTATGTGGATGCCACAATATTCAAAACATGTTAGCAAATCAAATCCAACAGTATATATAAAGAATTACTAAATGGAATTTATCACATATGCAAGTGTTACTCAATATTTAAAAATTCATCACATGAACAGCCTAAAGAAGAAAAATCACATGGTCATATCAATTGATGCTGAAAAGCATTTGAAAACATTCAACACATGTTCATGCTTAAAAACTCCTGGTAAACTAGGAATAGAAGGAGATTTCCTCAATGAAATAAAGAATATTTACAAAAAATCTATAGCTTACCACATGTTTAATGGTGAAAAACTCAAAGCTTTCCTACTAAAAACAAGGCAGAATCTCCTCTCTCACTGTTGCTTTTTAATACCATACTGGAATTCCACGCTGATACAATAAGACCAAGGAAAAAAAGGTAAAAGTTATTCTAATAGGAAAGGAAGTAATAAAACTATCTTTGTTGGCAGAGCAGTGAAATTTCAAGAGAATTGAAAACTCCTGGAACCAATAAGTAATAAAGCAGGGTTGTAAGATTCAAGGTTAATATTAGAAAGTTGCTTTATAGGCTGGGAAAGTAGCTCAGTGGTAGAGTGCTTGCCTAGCATGGGTGAGGCCTTGGGTTCAATCCTCAGTAGTGAAAAAAAATTAATAACAATTTTTTTCTATGCTATGGAAAAGCAGAATTAGGAACTGACCACAACAGATGCTGACAAGGAAATGAACAACAGAACTATCTTTGCAGTCAAGAATGCAAAATGACACAGTCACTTTGGAAGGTGTATTGACAATTTCTTACAAATCTCTTAGAAAACATACTCTTTACATACAATTCAGCAATTGTACACATACAGCAGTTGAAAATGTTTAAGTCCACGCAAAACCCTACAAACCAATGTTTATGGTGGCTTTATTCATAATTGTCAAAACTTGGAAGTAAATAAGATTTCCTTGAGTAGGTGTATAGGTAAATAAATCTGGTACATCCAGTCAATGGAATGTATTCAGTACTAAGAAGAAATGAGCTATTAAGAAAATATGAAGACATGAAAGAACCTTAAACGTGCATTATTAAATGCAAGGAGTTAATTAAAAATGCTGTATACTATATGATTCAGAATATATGACATTCTGGAAAAGGCACAACTATTCTGCATACTCTTGAAATTTCCAGATGTTAAAACAACCAGCTGTTGTCAGGCATTTGGGGGTGGCAGGGATGAGGCAGAGCACAGAGGAATTTTAGGGCAGCAAAAGTATTCTGTATTATACTATAATGGTGGTTACAAGTCATTATACCTTATTCAAAGCCATAGATTGTGCAATACAAAGAGTGACCCCTCACATAAACTGTGCACTTGGATGATAATAATGTGTCATGGTGGGTTCATACATAAATAATGACAAGGGTTGTATGGTTAATTTCTGTATTTTCTGCTCAATTTTGCTGTAAACCTAACATTGCTCTGAAAAATAGTCAATTAAAAATACATTGGGGCTGGGGCTATAGCTCCGTGGTAGAGCGCTTGCCTCACATGCATGAGGATTCGAGCCTTAGCACTGCATAAAAATAAACAAATAAGATATTTTAAAAAAGTGATTTTTAAAAAAGAGTTTAAAAATACATTAAATAACATTTTTATGACAGCTTTTTTGATCTTACATTGTCTTTCCTAAAAACTTTTAAGGTAGTCATTCATATGTAACATGTGAAAAGCAAAACAAACCAATCTAAGACTTGGAGATGTTAAGAGGTTTGCTAAGGTCATGTCATTTATTACATAATTCTGAGAATTTAATTCAGATCTGTGTGACATAAGAGCCCTTTGTTCTCCTTAAATATACTAAGGGTATTGTACAATTATGTGTAGATTTTCATCAACCCTAAGTTGTCTGTTCATTGATAATAACAATTTGATTATACCAATGTTTACAGAGTGCTCTTTCGAAACAGAATTAAACCCACTTTTTATTTATTGCAGTGGTTTGGTTTCAAAGTGTTAATGGAGAAATTTTGAATTACAGATATACACAAATCCTAAGATAAAATTTTGCTCCTCTCTCTTCTACTTTTGAAAAAAGAACATAGGTATTGAGAGAAAGAGATACTTGTAAGATAAGGAGAGCCTGGTACAAAGTAGTTGTTGCTTGAAATTTCCAGTATTTTCTCAAGAGGGTAGTATCTTTTAGGTTCTTAGTATACATAGTGGGTACTACATGTACATTTGTTGAATGAACAAATTTTGGGATACATGTCATTGCATAAAGAACTTTGATGTTTTGAGGCTCATGCAGAAGATCTTCTTGGAACAAACTCACAGAAATGTGATCATCTTACATTCTTGGTAAAATATTCCATGAGGAAGACATAAAAAACAACAATGAAAACTTGCAGAGGGAGGAGCTACACTAAAGGCCAATCAAAGGAGAAACCCAATCAAGTTAAAAACTAAGAATAAACCAAAATGTCTGGAAATACAAACCATATCTCCATAATAACATTGAATGTCAATGGCCTAAACTCAGCAATTAAAAGACACAGACTGACAGATTGTATTAAAAAAAAAGACCCAACAATATGCTGCCTCCAAGAGACTCATCTCATAGAAAGAGATACTCACAGATTGAAGGTGAAAGGATGGAAAAAAAATTATCAATTACATGGACTGCATAAACAAGCAGGAGTTTCCATCCTCATTTCAGATAAAGTAGACTTCAAACCAAAATTAGTGAAAAGGGATAAGGAAGGTCATTTCATACCACTAAGGGAATCATACATCAACAGGACATAACAATCTTAAATATCTATGCCCCAAACAATGGAGCAGCGATGTTCGTCAAACAAACCCTTCTCAAATTCAAGAACCAAATAGATTCCAACACAATAGTATTGAGTGACTTTAACACAACTCTCTCACCACTGGATAGATCTTCCAAACAAAAACTAAACAAAGAATCTATAAGGCTTAATAGAACAATCAATGGTCTAGACTTAATGGATATATATAGAATATTCCATCCTTCAACAAACAAATACACGTTTTTCTCAGCAGCACATGGATCCTTCTCCAAAATAGATCATATGCTATGCCACAAAGCAAGTCTCAGTAAATACAAAAAAATAGAGATACTACCCTGCATTCTACCTGACCATAATGGACTGAAACTTGAAATTAACGACAGTTTTAAAAAAAGAAGCCACTACAACACCTGGAGACTCAATAATTTGCTATTGAACAATGCATGGGTAATGGAGGACATCAGGGAAGAGATAGACAAATTCTTGGAGGTAAATGAGAACTCTGATACAACATACCAAAATCTCTGGGACACTATGAAGGCAGTGCTAAGAGGAAAGTTCATTGCATTAAGCTCATATATTCAAAGATGTAAAAGTCAACAAATCAATGACTTGACACAACGTCTCAAAGCCCTAGAAAAAGAAGAACAAAGCAACACCAAAAGAAATAGAATACAGGATATAATTTGAATCAGAGCTGAAATCAACGAAATTGAAACACAAGAAACAATTCAAAAAATTGATAAAACAAAAAGCTGGTTCTTTGAAAAATTAAACAAAATTGACAAATCCTTAGCCACCCTAACAAAAAGAAGACAGAAAACCCAAATTACCAAAATTTGTGATGAAAAAGGAAATATCATGACAGACCCTGCTGAAATACAGAGGATAATCAGAAACTATTTTGAAAACTTATATTCCAGTAAATTAGAAAACCCTGAAGACACCGACAAATTCCTAGACACATATGACCTACCCAAACTGAACCAAGAGGACATCCATGACTTAAACAGATCAATTACAGGCAAGGAAATAGAAGAGGCCATCAAGAGCCTTCCAACCAAGAAAAGCCCTGGACCAGATGGATTTTCAGCCGAGTTCTACAAGACCTACAAAGAAGAACTAACTCCAATACTCCTCAAATTATTCCACGAAATAGAAAGGGAAGGAACCCTTCCAAACTCATTCTATGAGACTAGTATCACCTTGATTCCAAAACCAGACAGAGACACGTCAAAAAGGAAAATTTCAGACCAATATCCCTGATGAATATAGATGCAAAAATTCTTAATAAAATTTTGGCAAATCGCATACAAAAGCATATTAAGGAAATAGTGCACCATGATCAAGTGGGGTTCATCCCAGGGATGCAAGGTTGGTTCAACATAAGGAAATCAATACACGTAATCCATCACATCAATAGACTTAAAGATAAAAATCACATAATTCTATCAATCGGCACAGAGAAAGCATTTGACAAAATACAGCACCCATTCATGTTCAAAACACTAGAGAAACTAGGGATAGTAGGAACATACCTCAACATCGTTAAAGCAATATAGGCTAAGCCCAAGGCCAACATCATCCTAAATGGAGAAAAATTGGAAGCATTCCCTCTAAAAACCGCCACAAGACAGGGATGCCCTCTCTCACCACTCTTATTCAATATAGTCCTTGAAACTCTAGCCAGAGCAATCAGACAGATGAAGGAAATTAAAGGGATACGAATAGGAAAAGAAGAACTCAAACTATCATTATCTGCAGATGACATGATTCTATACTTAGAGTATCCAAAAAGTTCTACCAGAAAACTTCTAGAAGTGATAAATGAATTCAATAAAATTGCAGGATATAAATCTAATGCATTTCTATACATCAGCAATGAGTCCTCTGAAAGAGAAATTAGAAAAACTACTCCATTTGCAATAGCCTCCAAAAAAATAAAATACTTGGGAATCAATCTAACAAGACTGGTGAAAGACCTCTACAGCAAAAATTACAAGACACTAAAGAAAGAAATTGAAGAAGATCATAGAAGATGGAAAGACCTCCCATGTTCCTGGATAGGCAGAATCAATATTATTAAAATGTCCATACTACCCAAAGCGCTATACAGATTCAATGCAATCCCAATTAAAATCCCAAAGTCCTTTCTTATTGTAATAGAAAAGGCAATCATGAAATTCATTTGGAAAAATAAGAGACCCAGAATAACCAAAGCTATCCTGAGCAAGAAGAGTGAAGCAGGAGGCATCACAATACCAGACCTTAAACTTTACTACAAAGCAATAGTAACAAAAATGGCATGGTATTGGCACCAAAATAGACATGTAGAGCAATGGTACAGAATAGAAGACACAGAAAGTAATGCACATAAATACAGCTATTTCATACTAGACAAAGGTGCCAAAAACATACATTGGAGAAAAGATAACCTTTTCAACAAATGGTACTGGGAAAACTGGAAATCCATATGCAGTAAAAATGAAACTAAACCCCTATCTCTCACCATGCACAAAACTCAACTCAAAGTGGATCAAAGACCTCGGAATTAGACCAGAGACCCTGAGTTTAATTGAGGATAAAGTAGGTCCAAATCTTCAGCACGTTGGATTAGGCCCTGAATTCCTTAACAAGACACCAATAGCACAAGATATAAAAGCAAGAATCAATAAATGGGATGGACTTAAACTAAAAAGCTTCTTCTCAGCAAAAGAAACTATCAATGAGGTGAACAGAGAACCTACATACTGGGAGCAAATTTTTGCCACACGCACATCAGATAGAGCACTGATCTCCAGGATATATAAAGAACTCAAAAAACTTAACACCAAAAAAACAAATAACCCAATCAATAAATGGGCTAAGGAGCTGAATAGAAACCTCTCAGAAGAAGATATACAATCAATAAACATATATATGAAGAAACGTTCAATGTCTCTAGCCATTAGAGAAATGCAAATCAAAACTACCCTCAAATTTCATCTCACCCCAGTCAGAATGGCAGCTATCCAAAATACCAGCAACAATAAGTGCTGGCGAGAATGTGGTGAAAAAGACACACTCAAACATTGCTGGTGGGACTGCAAACTGGTGCAACCAATCTGGAAAGCAGTATGGAGATTCCTTAAAAAATGTGGAATGGAACCACTATTTAATCTAGCTATTCCACTCCTTGGCCTATACCCTAAAGATTTAAAAACAGCACAGTACAGTAAAGCAGCCACTTCAATGTTTATAGCAGCACAATTCACAATTGCAAAACTGTGGAAGCAACCCAGAT
>PVHX01024207.1:0-24430 GCA_004024805.1 Geosciurus inauris
AAAAAAAAACCAAGGCACAATCTTTTAGGGGAGGGACACTGGGGATTGAACCCAGAGGCACTCTACCCCTTGGCTATGTCCCCAACTCTTTTTAGTTTTTATTTTGAGACAGGGTCCATCTAAGTTGCCCGGGCTGGCCTCAAACTTGCAATCCTCCTGCCTTAGTCTCTTCAATCACTGAGATTATAGGCATGCACCACCATGTCCATCAAAGCCTGTTCGTGTGATCTTAATGGGGTTGAGGTTAGGTTGGGAGAATGTGAAGAAGCACCAAATGATGGAACTAAAGCAAAAGTTCGGATAAAAATTGGGATTTTTGAACAAGCTTTATGTGAGGTGGTTATGTCTCCTTTGCCAATTTTATGGATGGATATTGTGTCTGGCTGGGGACCACTTCCCCTACCTAGTACTATAACACAGAAGACATAAATCTGTCCTTCGGGCCATATTAATTTGACACACTAAATGGAAGCAGTAAGATTGCCCAACCCCACATTGTACAAAATATAAGCTGGAGAAGCCAGACGCGGCGGTGCATGCCTGTAGTCCCAGCTACTCCAGAAGTAGAGGCAGGAGGACAATTTGAGACCAGGAGCTCAAGGCTACCCTGGACAACATAGAGAAATCTTGTTTCAAATAAAAGAGAAAGCAAGCCAGGCGTGATGGCACATGCCTGTAATCCCAGTGGCTAGGGAGGCTGTGGCAGGAGGATCACGAGTCCAAGGCCAACCTCAGCACCTTAGCAAGATCCTGCACTTTCAAAATAAAAATTAAAAAGGACTGGGGATATAGCCCAGTGGCAGAGCATCCCTGGATTCAATCCCTAGTACAAACAAACAAAACAAACAAAAAACAAAAAAAAAGAGAGAGAAGAAATAGAAACTGGAGTGGTGGTAGAGACAACTTATCTATTGGATAGCCCTATGTGGATCCTAAAGTGGGGTTTATGGTCTAATTCTGTGAGTGCTTCCCACTAATGGGACTTTGGACTAATGAATTTCCACTTAAAGGGCATTTACTACCTTGCTATGAGAATAATCCTGTGACTAAAGGATACAAAATAGCCTTAAAACTCCAACTTGCTCACATACTCTGGGACAAGAGTCCTCTGTTTCTCCTTTGCTAGCAAAGCAATAAAACTTCTTTTTCCTTTTTCTCAAAACAAACAAACAAAAAAATCCCCACAATGTCTTAGATGATGTCAGAAAAGCACTCTAATAGGGATGGCAGTGCCCAGGGAATTTCAGTAATGAAATGGAAAATGCAAGAAGGAGATACTGGACCAGGGAGATTCTTTCCCCCCAGGACTGACTCTGGAGCTGCGTGAGGAGATACTGTATTCTACAGTGCCTTATACAGAACTCTCAGCTGGCTGGCAAAGAGCTGCTGGTGTGTGGATGAGAGTTCCTATGTGGCTCAGTGGTGGAGCACTGCTGGGCTTAATCCCCAGTACCTTCCCCACTCCCCACCCTGCCCCATTCTATTTTAAAGGATGCTACTTTTATCAAAGAAGGTAAAAACAAAATAGTAGCCCCTGTGTTTGGGTTTTTACTGACTCATGAACAATGAACAATGTCTTGGTCATGTGGTCACAGAAATGCAGTAAAAATAGCCTGAGCTATTAAAGGGATGCCTATATGGGGCACAGCCCTTTGGAAGTTCAAGAGAGCACTAAAGTAGGACTTGTTGATGTCCATCAGAAGAATGCCCTTCCAGGTTTGGAAGGTGACTGGAACTGACAAGAAGATGTCCCTGTGTATTTATGTAAGGTGGCCACCTGGATCCAAAAAATGAGTAGATATGGGAATACTGCAGCAATGCAGAGATGAGCCAAATCTAGACCGGTTCCTCTTATACCCTCTCAAACACAAAACACCAGGAAGGACTATTCTATCTGCCAGAAAAAGAGACAGAGACAGCCAATGGCCACAGGGAAGATCGCCCAGGGGGAGGCCCTGCATATGACTGGCAAGTGGATTACACTGGACCAATGCTATTAGCCCTGGGGGGCTATAAATGGGTCCTGACAAGAATAGATACTTACTCTGTATTGGGCTCTGCATACCCAGTAATAGATGCAAATGCCCAAAATACTACTAAAGGATTGCAGCAGATGATCCTATAAGGATGTGGGCCTCCAAGATACATTTCTTTGAACCTAGGGACACACTTTATGGTCCATGATGTCCAACAGTAAGCGAAGAAATAGATCAAATAAACATGTTACATTTCATCCTCAGAGTAATGGTTTAGTAGGAAAATCAAATGGGCGGTTAAAACACTTGCTGTCTAAAACAGAGGGAGATAAAAGACATGAGGGGCTGGCTTACACATCTTCATGAGTGTGTGCTCATACTAAAATTAAAGGTGGGTAAGGGAGGGTCCCCACCATAAATTCTTCTACTTTTCTGGAGAATCTGGAGAAGGGACAGGGAGGATGTTGGTGCAACTGTCTAATTCTTGTGTCACCTCAAATATTATTTTTTCCTGCCTGATACAGTGGTCCCAGGAACAGAGATGCAACTGCAGGTACTGGGAATAGGGATGATTCCTAAACAGAAAACTGTAACCATTCATTTAACTCTCTATGTCAGAATTCCTAAAGGCTGGGTTTGGAGTGTAGCTCAGTGGTAGAGATTTGACTAGCATATGTGGGGCCCTGGATTTGATTCTCCAACACCTAAAAAGCAAAAAATAAATTCTAAAAATATGACAGTGTGAATTGTGCCTTCATTACAAGTGGCTTGCAGTTAGGGCTAGCAGTAAATGCCACCATATTGCCTAGCAGTGGGCACAGCCCCCTGGCTCTGTACCTCTGTAACCCTACCCTATACAAATGGGAGGAAATTGCTAGCATTGCTGCCAGCAATCGACTAGCACAGTGCCTGAACCTAATGTCCTCTCGAAAGGTGGAAAAGTTTGGATAATAATGAAGAGAAGGAGGACTAGTAGCTGAGGGTAAAGGAATGAATAAATGGGTTATGAATAGAAGGAACTTCAACATGATGCTGACATCTTGAAAGAGGCTCAGAGCAAAAGATAATATTGTCTCTTATCTCAATTACACTGGAATCCTGGAAGGGTGAAGCTATGTTTGTAGAGAATCACCCTTGCTTTCAGGACCTGCCAAGATTGCAAACTTGAGTGGTCTCACCTTGGAAGACATATTTGTTCAATATAATGATGAACTGGGCTAATTGAATGGGATTCTAGTAATGTGGCATTATCTTTTTTTTTTTGGTAAGGGGATTGAACCCAGGAGCCTTAACCACTGAGCCACATCCCCAGCCCTTAAAAATATTTTATTTAGAAAAAGGGTATTGATGAGTTGTTAGGGCTGGCTTTGACCTCATGGTTCTCCTGCCTCAGCCTCCTGAGCTGCTGGGATTATAGGCATGGGCCACTGCACCCAGCCTCCCCCGCCCTTCACCGTACCAGGGGTTAAACCCAGGGGCACTTAACCACTGAACCACATCCCCTGACAGTTTTATTTTATATTTTGAGATAGGGTCTCACTAAGTTGCTGAGGCTGGCTTTGAAATTGCAATCCTCCTGCCTCAGCCTCCCAAGCCCCTGGGATTATAGGCATGCACCACCATACCCAGCACATTATCTTTTGAGTTGTATATCCTTTTGATTGAAGGGATTGGTGTTTGAAAGCCAGAGGATGGGCTGTTATTATGATACATGTTTTGGTTTTCATCCACTGTTCCTGGCTCATAACTCCCTCCCTGAGCTGGGTCATAAAAACTCTAATCTTCCTCTGCCTTTCTGTCTTAGAGCTGGACATAAAGAAATAGCCTGACCTACCATGGGCCAGTACCTTTCTTCATGGGTCATATACCCTTCTTCATTCCACAGTTCTTTCTATAACCTGGAAGAAGGAATACTGCACAGAGGCCAAGAAGACTCTGAACAGATAGGCCTTGCTGGGATTCCCCACCCAGTCTATGCAATGAGGTCTCCAAAACACTAATAACAAAATGTATAGGTTTTTGAGAGATTCTGGACAGCTGAACACGAGGAGGCTTATGGAAAGGCTAATGAGAATCTGTCTATATGCTGGGAGGGTAGCATACCCCAGCTCCATGGGGATAAAGTTCTTGTGCTTGGGACACTTCAGTTTTAGACTGGGGAGACTTACTCATGTTTATAGGCTGAACAGAAAAGGTCAGAGGAAGAAATTGAAGATAGAAGAATAAGAGGGGAAGCTGATAAATAAGATCCAGTGCTGATGGAGACAAGGAAGAATAGGTAAACTGGTAACTCCAAAGGGGTAATTGCTTCATTTTTCATAGAAGGAATAAAACCAGAGGCATCCACTGAAAGTGAGATGGGGCCTTGGTGTGATGCTTAGTGCTTGAGAAGAGTCAATGTTTGGAAAGACAGAAAGGAGCTGATAAAGGCAAGTGGAAAACTGCTCAGAGTAGTGGTGCTAGGGATGAACCCTGGGCCTTGCACATACTAGGCAAGCACTCTACCACTGAACTACACCCCCATCCCCTAGTAGCAGGTCTTGATGAAGGATTTATTGAGTTGAATTGGCCGCCAGTGAAAAATGTCTAGGATAGCAGCAAGTCACAGTCTACTTCATTTGCCCTCCTGACTTCCTCAGGAGGAAAGGGCACAGAGCCAAATGGGTCTAGACTAGGCAGACCAGCCAGGAAAAAAAAAAAAAAGACAGGTGAAGAGATGAAGCTGGAGAGAAGGTTTGATTGCCAAGTAAAGGGAAACCATACAAAGAAAAACCTTAAAAAGACAAACTTTTTTAAGCCAGGTGCTGTGGTGCTGTAATCCCAGCAACTCTGGAGGCTGAAACAGGAGGGTCACAAGTTTGAGGTCAGCTCCAGCAACTCAGCGAGGCCCTAAACAACTTAGCAAGATTCTATCTCTAAATTAAATATAAAAAAAGGGCTGAGGATGTGGCTTAATGGTTAAGTGCCCTTGGGTTTAATCCCTGGTATAAAAACAATAACAACAACAAAAAACTCTGGGAATGTAAATCAGTGGTAAAACACCCTTGGGCTAAATCTCCAGCACCCCACCCTTAAAGTTTTTAAAGGTTTTTTAAAAAAATTTCTACATGAAAACATTGCCTTATGGGCTTAAGTTTGTTTGTTTATTACCTCACAGATTTTATTGAATGTCTCTAGCTTTCATTTTCATCATTTTACTTGGAGAACTGGACTTAAGCTTGAAGTGTTTCTCACTCCTGGGCTGCCTGGTAGTTTAGTTTCAAATTAGCCCTATACAAAGCAACTGAAAATGATCCAGACTTCTAGAGCAATTACTTAATCACTTCATATTTAAGGTGACATCAAAGTATATTCATTATGTATTGGATATTCTTCCCTTCGGAGATGATGCACTTATTTTTTTGGAACTTCTAGATGATAATATTCACATCTTAACTGGCACGTAAGTAGGTGTGGAGAAAGACTGCTCTGAGAAACCCAATGGCCTTGCCTTAGCTGCTTTGGGGGAGTTTGACCTTCAAGTGGCAGTTGTTATTGTTTTTGTTTGTGGACCTTCTTGGCATCTCTTCCTCTTTGTTTCTTGAGCTGCATAGTATCTTTTTTCAAACAGAACCAGCCATTTTTTTTTTTTTTGTAGATGGACACAATGTCTTTATTTTGTTGCTTTGTATATGGTGCTGAGGATCGAACCCAGGGCCTCACGCATGCGAGGCAAGCGCTCTACCACTGAGCTACAATCCCAGCCCCCCAGCCATTTTTTTTAAAAATTAAAATAGTATTGTTGAAGCCAGGCATGGAGGCACACGCCTATAATCCCAGCAGCTCAGGAGGCTGAGGCAGGAGGATTGTGAGTTCAAAGCCAGCCTCAGCAACTTAGTTTGGCCCTAACCAACTCAGAGAAACCCTGTCTCTAAATAAAACATAAAAAAAGGACTGGGGATGTGGCTAAGTGGTTAAGTGCCCCTGGGTTCAATCCCTGGAACAAAAAGAAAAAAATTGTGTTATTGGGACTGGGGGAGTAGCTCAGCAGTACAGCCTAACATGAAAGGCCCTAGAATGGATCTTGGCACTGAAAAAAAGAAACACTTGTCCTGACACATAAAAAGACCAACCAAAGGGCAAAGCATATGAAGTTGAATAGACCCAATTAGTATTACAGATAGGTAGGTAGTTATCTATATATAGATAGACCCAGTTAATATTAGATATTGTTATATATAATATTACATATTATATAATAGAGGCATTTCAAGTTGATGACCAAGTATGTATGTTTTTGGTTTTTGTTTTAGTGGGACAAATATTTATTTGTTTGTTTCTTTGTTCTTGGTACCTGGGATTGAACTCAGGGGTGCTTAACCACTGAGCCACATCCCTAGCCCTTTTTTGTGTTTTCTTTAGAGACAGTGTCTCACTAAGTCACTTAGTGCTTTGCTAAATTGCTGAGGCTGTCTTTTTGAACTCGTGATCCTCTTGCTTCAGCTTCCCAAGCTGTTGGGAGTGTGCCACTGTGCCCAGCTCAGAAAAAAATATTTATTACGCTTGATAATTCAGTTCAACTATATACATATATATGTAACTATATACATATATATATTACTGTGGATTCACAAGCGGTTGTAAGAAACAATACAGTAAACCCGTGTACATTTTTCCCAGTGTCTCCCCAATCGGTGACTCCTTTTTGACATGGTAGCTTATAGCTATTTATGTCCCTGTAACTCCACATTGGACCTCAATGTTTCTGATTGCCCTTGTGTTGGCTTTGTGACATTTTCTTCCCTTTTTGGCTCACCATCGGCATATTCACTAATCACCTCAGCATTTAACAATAGCAGTGCTAATTTTAAATTAGTACGACTTCAATATTGTTATGTTGACTGTTCCAGAGTCTTTTAATTGGCAACCTTGCCTTGACATTTGGAAAGGATAATTAAATATTAAATAGAGGGATCCAGAATCTGAATGAGCCTGATGTAATATCTTCATGTAAATTTTTATAAGATTCATTCGACTCCAAACTCAATAATCAGTCTAGAGTGAACTGGTGTGTCCGGGGCTCTTTTCCTTAAATCAGAGTGTTTCCCCACCCCAGCCCTATATCTCTGTGTTACTCCACAGGCCAGGCCAGCACCTGATAAGCTCCTGCAGAAAATAGCTTTGTTCCCTATGTACAAATAGCTATGTTCTCGTTCTCTTTCTCCCTCCCTGTCTCCCTCCTTCTCCCTCCCTCTCTCTCTCTTTCAAATCAATGAACTTCCTTCCCCAGAAATGACCTTATGAAACTCCTTTTGCTGTATGTTCTCTGCCTGCTGCTTGAAGCCTATCTTGTCCTCGTCTTTGAAATTCTGTATTGTGCCTTGAGTCAGCCTGCCCAGATGTCTCTTAAGACCCCCACCCCTTCCTTCCTCCCTGCTTCACACCTGCTCTCCTATTTTCTTCTCTTGAACACTCCCATTTTGAAACTGCTGCCCTGTCCATCCGCACACTGACATTGCCTCTGGCTGTCCCTGCTTCTTAAATGACTTTCCTGTCTAACTTCTGCCTCCCCTGCACTTGCCTGCTCCTTACCTCTAACTATTCTTCCGGTGTTGGTGTTTCTGGAAATGGACTTGGGCTCTTTTCACAAGTGAGTTAGTCAGCTCTCCATCGCTATAATAAATGCCTGAAATAGGGCTGGGATTGTGGCTCAGTGTTACAGCGCTTGCCTCGCATGCGTGAGTCACTGGGTTCGATCCTCAGCACCACATAAAAATAAATAAAATAAAGATATTGTGTCCATCTACAACTAAAAAAATTTTAAAAAGTAAAAATAAATGCCTGAAATAATCAGCTTATAAAGAAAAAAGGGTTATCTTGGCTTACAGTTTTGGAGGTTCCAATCCATGATCAGTCAACTCATGCTGCCTTGAGTCTGTGGTGAGACAGTACATCCTGGCAGCAACATATGGCAGAGCAAAACCACTTACCTCATGGTCAGGGGGAAAAGGAAGGGGCTGTGAGTCCATTTTTCCCTCTAATGACATCCCCTATGATCTGAAGACATCCCACTAGGCCTTACCTCTTAAAAGTCCACCACCTTCCAATAGCACCACACTGGAGAGAAAGCCACCCACATCTTCTCCTTAGGTGTTATCATTTCTTCGACTCCATTTACTGATGGAAAGAATGCTATGGGATTTCTTTTCTTAAAGGCCAGAGTAATTACCGATGAAAAAAGTATGAAACTAGGCATGGTGGTGCACACCTGTAATCCTAGCAACTCAGGAGCCTGAGGCAGGAGGATCACAAGTTCAAGGCCAGTCTCAACAACTTAGTGGGGCCCTAAGGAATTTAGTAGACCCTGTCTCAGAATAAAAAACAGGGGCTGGGGTTGTGGCTCAGTGGTAGAGCACCTGCCTAGCTCAGTTGAGGCACTGGGTTTGATCCTCAGCACCACATAAAAATAAAAATAAAAATAAAAGTATTGTGTCTGCCTGCAACCAAAAAATATTTTAAAAAATAAAAAACAAAGGAGGCTGGGGATGTAGCTCAGTGGTAAGGCACCTTTAGGTTAAGTCTTTTTTTTTTTTTTTGGTACTGAGGATTGAACTCAGGGGCACTCGACCACTGAGCCACATCCCCAGCCCTATTTTGTGTTTTATGTAGAGACAGGGTCTCACTGAGTTGCTTAGCACCTCGCCGTTGCTGAGGCTGGCTTTGAACTTGCGATTCTCCTGTCTTTAGGTTAAGTCTTCAGTACAAAATATAAATATAAAATGTAAGGGAACACACCCACCTTAAGGCAAAATATTCAGCCTAGAAAGTCAAGATTTTCAGTGGGATCTGAAAATATAGAGGAAAAGGGTAGTCAATCTAGATGAGAACTAATTCAAAGACTAAGTCCCTGAGGTCACTCTAAATCCTCTGAAGGAGAAACCAGGTGCAGTGGCACATCCCTGTAGTCCCAGTTACTAGGGAGGCTGGGGCAGGGGAATCTTTAGAGCCCAGAAGTTCAGGGCCAGCCTGGGCAAATAGTGAGACCCTGTCTCAAAAACAAACAGCCAGGCATGGTGGCATACGCCTGTAATCCTAGTGGCTCAGTGGGCTGAGGCAGGAGGATCGTGAGTTCAAGGCCAGCTTCAGCAACTTAGTGACACCCTGTCTCAAAATAAACAAATAAAAAAGGTTGAGTATGTGGCTTAGTGGTTAAGCACCCCTGGGTTCAATCCCTAGTACAAAAAAAAAAAAAAAAATCCTGGGATGATAGGACTCAAGGCTTTTCTCCCTTCAGTCTGTCCTCCTTTGGGACAGCCCTCCTTTGGGGGTAAGATGCCTGGTTGGATAGCTGAATCCTCAAAATAGAAGAATGTTTTAGAAGCTCCAGGGTAATATAAAGTTTATGAAAACACTTACTCTGACCACCCGTCCCCACCACACACATATAGTGTGTAGTGCAGCGAATGGATGAGGGAACAAAACACAAAACAAAAAACCCTCTTGACATCACTATGTAGTTTCACCCACTGTTGTCATCCCAGTCACTAAATTGGGTTCATCTGCTTTCTTGATAGCTTCTTAGCTAGATGAGAATGTTCTATTTCAAATGGTTCTTGCAAATTGACTTGACATTAGACTTCTAGGACCAGGGGCAGAGTGCTTGCCTAGTAAATATGAAGCCTTGGGTTCCATTCCTAGGACTACATACACACACAAAAATCAGACTTCTTCACTTGGTATCTTAATATTCACCTAGGAGTGAGATGGGAGCCTCTGCCACTGCTGAGAAAAAATATTTTTGTCCTAACCCTAACCTCTTCTCAATCTTGACAAGGCTCAGCTTCAATAGGATCTGGTGCCTGCAGAGGGCGTTGAGACTAGGAGAGTAATGTTGCTCTTTAATTTTCCCTCTCCAGGGCCAAGTTAAATTCCAGAGAACCACATACAGTGGGGATTTTTGTTTTCTTTCTTCCATCCCCAGTCCGGGTGGCGGCAGGGCTCAAAGAGTAGTCTGTTCTGGGGAAAAGACGGCGTCTGCCTCTCTCCCAAACCAGCCCTGATCAAATCCCAAGCAGCCGGTCCTTAGATAACATGGCTGAGAAACCTGAAACCAGCAGCTCTGACTCTCATCAGTGCCCAGCATCACTGTCTGGAAACTGAGACAGGCTGCTGAGATGCCACAGTGATTGAGTGTTAAGTGGCAAGGCAGGGGATCGTTCATCCGGGTTTATAGCCTGGACCTATGAACTTAGACAAAGGAAGTTTTCAGAAAGTCTGTCTGGGCTTGAGCACTTGAGCTGTTTTGTGGCACTCTGCACATGTCTTAGGCTTTAGTACCATTGTTCTTCCCTAGCAAAGCCATAAGGTAGGTTCATATAGCTGTGCAAGGGCCACTTGCCTGGGTTGTCTGCAGCATCCTGAGCAGGTGAGTAGATTCAGTTGTGTTTGAGGCAAGGAAAGAAACACCTATACCCCATTTCTGTTTTTGGTTTTGTTTTGATTTTCTTGTAGTGCTAGGGATCACACTGAGAATCCTGCACATGGTAGGCAAGCGTTCAGCTACTGAGCTATATTCCCAGCCTGCCCATTTCTGTTTTTCACTGTTTGTTTTGAGACAGGATCTCTAAGTTGCCTTGGCCTCAAACTTGCCATCCTCCTGTTTCAGTCTTCCAAGTTGCTGAGATTACAGACATGCATTACTATTTTTGGTCCCCATTTCTGTTTCATTAGGGGAAGGCATCTATAAGTGGGCAGACTATAGAGGAGAAGGAACCTCATATGAATGGAAAATAAGTACATTCTCCAGCCACATGTGGTGGCACATGCCCATAGTTCCAGCTACTCTGGAGGTTGAGGCAAGAGGGTCACAAATTCAAGGTAAGCCTTGACAATTTAGCAAAACTGCCTCAAAATTAAAAATCAAAAGTTAGGGCTGGGGTTGTGGCTCAGTGGCACAGCGCTTGCCTAGCACATGTGAGGCACTGGGTTCAATTCTTAGCATAGTATATAAATAAATTAAAAAGTTCCATTGACATTTTAAATTAAAAGGGAGCTGGGCGCAGTGGCACACGCCTGTAATCCCAGCACTTTGGGAGGCTGAGACAGGAGAATCGCGAGTTCAAAGCCAGCCTCAGCAACAGCGAGGCACTAAGCAACTCAGTGAGACCCTGTCTCTAATAAAACACAAAAAATAGGGCTGGGGATGTGGTTCAGTGGTCAAGTACCCCTGAGTTCAATCCCAGGTATCAAAAAAAAAAAAAAAAAAATTAAAAGGGATGGGACTTAGGGAGGCTGAGACAGGAGAATCGCGAGTTCAAAGCCAGCCTCAGCAATGGCGAGGCGCTAAGCAACTCAGTGAGACCCTGTCTCTACATAAAACACAAAATAGGGCTGGGGATATGGCTCAGTGGTCGAGTGCCCCTGAGTTCAATCCCCAGTACCAAAAAAAAAAAAAAAAAGGGATGGGATGTAGCTCTGTAGCTCAGTGGTAAAGTGCTCCTGGGTTTGATCTGTAGTACTACAAAAGAAAAAGAACGAAATTCTTTTTCCAAGATGAAAGAATAGAGGTAGGAAATACAGCTTCACTCAGGGGCCTAGAGACCTACAGCCTATTCTGAAAATGCTGGGAATATTCTCAGAGCCACAAAAAGTGGTACCAGAGAGCTGAGGCATGCTCAAAGGTTGCCTCAGGGTCTACCATCTACAAGCTTTTCAAAGGGGAGTAGCCTCTATGTGGGTTCAGATTTCTGGGGAACAAGACTATGGGATGTGTTCTTGGAAGAAAAGAAGGAAGCACCAAGATTTTTTCCCAAGGTTTGGGCACTACCTGGAGTGACAGCGAACTGCACAACTTCTAGACATTAGACATGTGCCATGATTTGGGAGTGGGCAAGAAACTACTCAGAGTTGTGAGCTGTTATGTATTAGTTTCAGCTACAAATCCCTGCACTATGATCTATAATAGCAGATTGCAGAATGCAAGCAGGAGAGAATGTCTCTTTTTTTGTACCAGGGATTAAACTCAGGGGTACTTGAACACTGAGCCACATCCCCAGCCCTATTTTGTGTTTTATGTAGAGACAGGAGCTCACTGAATTGCTTAGCACCTCGCTGTTGCTGAGGCTGGCTTTGAACTCTCGATTCTCCTGTCTCAGCCTCCCTAAGTGCTGGGATTACAGGCGTGCATCACTGCACCCAGCTAGGAGAGAATGTCTTTCTGTAGGAGAGAATGTCTTGCGAGTGGGGTTTAGAAAAAAAAAATTTTTTTTTCAGTGCTAGGGATTGAACCCAGGTTGTTACACACGCTAGACAAGTATTCTACCACTGAACTACACCCTCAGTCCCACAGTGGGGTTTAGGGATCAGAGAGATAGGAGGCGGAACTTCAGAGGAGTCTTTCATAGCTTCTGTTTCAGCACCAACTAAAGAGAAATCAAGAAGCCCTTTCTGGGGCTGAAGTTGGACCTCAGAGGTATAGTTACTTGCCTAGTATGACAGAAGGTCCAGGTTCTGGGTTCAATTCCCAGGAGTGCAAGCTAAAATTTTTAAAAAGTGCTTTTTACTTATCTCCTTTGTGGTTTACCCAGCAATAAACCAAACCTGAGTGGTATTACTCAGTTGACAAACTCAAACAAGTCAAAGTTAATTTTTTGACTTGGATAACTGTCTCTTGATTTGCTGGGGAATCCTTTTTCCTAAAAGAGGAAGGCAGAAAGAGTGGTTGTAATAATTTGGAAGCAGGGCTGAGGTTGTGGCTCAGTGGTAGAGCACTTGCCTAACATGCATGTGGCACTGGGTTTGATTTTCAGCACCACATATAAATAAATAAAAAGTCCATTGACAATTAAAAAAATACTTAAAAAATAATAATTTGGAAACATTCACACTATGGATTAGAAAAAGAAAGCAGGACCAAGGAATAAATTGCTTACAACTTCAAAATACATGGTTCTGGTTTGGGTAACCCCTTACCCTTTGCTGAACACTGTATCAACAACTCAAGTCTGGGAGTGTGATGAAGTCATAAGCTCTCTGTATGGGAATTATCTGAGATCTTTCCTTGCAAATGAGCTTTATTTTGACTCTCAGCATAGCATTTCTTTTATATATACATACATATTTTTTTAGTTGTCGATGGATCTTTATTTTATTTATTTATATGTGGTGCTGAGAATTGAACCCAAACATGTTAGTGCCTCAAACATGTTAGACAAGTGCTCTACCACTGAGCCACAACCCCAGCCCCTCAGCATAACATTTCTGCCCTCTCTTCTTCCTTTCTTTGACTTCCTTCATATGATTCTTTTGAATTCTCTATGATGTAATCTTCACATATTTTGTCGTTGTTTATTTTAGAGGGAGCTAGCTATGTTGTCCAGGCTGGGTTGAAACTCACAATCTTCCCACTTCATACTCCTGAGAGGCTGGGATTACAGGTGTGCACCACACCCAGTGCACACATTCTTCTATGGGGATGATGAATATTTATCTGTTTCTGGGCCTAGTATGCAATATTATGTAGGCCCATAGATGGAGAAACTGAAGCTTAGGGCTTTGGTAGAGTTCCTACCTTTTTGTCCCCATCACCCAGACAGAAGGGTCTGAGTACATAGAAAATCATGAGAAGTAGCCAAGGAGAAGTTGGGTTTTCACCCTCTCCTGAGATTCACTGCCCACCTAATGCAGCAAATTCTGCAAAAAGATTTGGATATGATGAATTTATGGAAGGAGGGATAGGAGAAAAGATCTCAGTAAAGAGCAGAGCAGGCAGCACTGATGAGGGTGGGGAGGGGAGGGTGGGAAAGATTATCATGGGGCTGAGTGATTGCCCCATGTGTAGATTGAGAGCTCACAGTTTCCAGGGTGACTTTATTTCTCCAGGGGAACTTCCAGGGGGAGCAACAGGGCAAAGGGGGAACAAAAAAGCACTGGTTCTGAAGTTAAAATGCCTGAGTTGGAGTCACCTATACCACCTTTAGCAAGTTATTTAATATCTCTGAGCCCATGTCCCTATAGATAGGGAATCAGTGAAACCTTTAATTTCTGTATGAATGATTTGCATGAATTGACAGAGATAAAATAAACAAATGCTTGCCAAGATGACTCGGCTCCCCAGCACTGCTCTTTTGCTCTGAGGAATTGTCTTCCCAGGCAGGGTGCCACATGCATGTAATCCCAGTGACTCAGGACGCTGAGGCAGGAGGATTGCAAGTTCAAGGTCAGGCAACTTAGTGAGACCCTGCCTCAAAATAAAAAATAAAAAGAGCTGGGGTCAAGCTGGGGTTGTGATTCAGTGGTAGAGCGCTTGTCTACCATGTGTGAGGCACTGGGTTCAATTCTCAGCACTGCATATAAACAAATAAAGTCCATTGACAACTTAAAAAACATTTTTTTAAAAAGCTGGGGTTGTAGCTCAGTGGTAGAGCACCCCTGGGTTTAATTCCCAGTGCATGAAAGGAATTGTCTCAAAGTAAAGACACTCAGTCCATTCACATCTCAGATTAAGTTGTTGGCTGATGGTACAGAGACCCTCATTGATTAATCATCAGAATTTCTACTATCAAGAGATCTCCACAAAATGTATTTGTATAGAAGAGGAGCTCCTGAAGTGGGAGAGGGAGAAAGAGAGGGAAAGTGTGTGTGTGTATTATTTTTTTTTTTAATGAAAGATCAGACCAGAGAAGGGGAGATCTTTTGGAAAGAAGACCAGTAAACTACAGATCTGGATTTGGTTCTGATCCTGTCACTTTCTGGTCATGTGAACTTAGTGCTGATCACTTTGAAAAAAACTGAGGCTTGCAAAGCATGTCTTTACTAGAGGGAATTTCCTCTCTTGATGTTCTGCTGTGATTGTTAAGAAGTAAGACACATGGAGCTGGGGCTCAGTGGCAGAGCGCTTGCCTAGCACATGTGAGGCACTGGGTTCAATCCTCACCACTGCATACAAAAATAAGCAAATAAAATAAAGGCATGCTCTCCATATACAAAACAATCTTTAAAAAAAGAAGTAAGACATATGTGATACGAAAGTTTTTTGAAAGTTCACAGGTAAGACCTTATAATGTAGAAAACGAGAAAGAAGGCATTCTCACAGGTGCTACTTGGTATCCCTCGGCATGTATGTAGACTAGAATAAGATCACTTTAGGTACAACAGTTTTGCCACCCTTCCAACAGGTCACTTGACATCTTTTCTTTCTCTTTTTCTTTTTCTTTTTTGGTACTGGAGATTGAACCCAAGGGCACTTTACCAATGATCTACACCCTAGCTAAATTGCTGGGGCTGGCCTTGAACTTGCCATCCTCCTGTCTCAGCCTCCTGAGTCACTGGGATTATAGGCATGCAACACTGTGCCTGACTTTGTTTCTGTTTGTGTGTGTGTGCGTGTGTGTGCTGGGGATCAAGCCGAGGGCATTGTGCATGCTAAGCACACACTCTACAGCTGAGCTGTTCCCTCAGGTCCACCTTTCCCTTCTTAATTCTGTACCAACTAGAATTGTCTGGCTTATACTAATTTTGGCCCACTTGCAAAGCCCCTGTAACTGAATGCTAAGAACCTTTTTGGTTTGACCTGCCCTCACTTCAATATCCTTGCCAAGCCAAAGACCAGAGGCCCTCCCAATAGCATTATAGGTGAAATGATGAAAATTATTTTTCCTTTCAGGTGCCTTGTGACCCTGAGTCATTCTGGTCTGAATGTGGAAGGACAAAAGGACAGTGAAAGTCATCAGAAGAACTAATGAGTATCCAGTTAAATTGACACAATGAATAGACATTGGTGACAATATATTATGCCACCCAAATGGGCCACCATGAATAACTCAGTCTATACACTTAGCTCTGGAACTCAGTTCATTGGGAAAGAAATTTGGGTGCCAAAGTCCAAGTCCCTTCCTGCTGTAATATCATCAGAAGTCAAAAAGGGATGCGGAGGCTGGGGGTATAGCTCAGTGGCCGAGTGCTGGCCTTGCATCAGTGAGACTCTGGATTCTATCTTTGGCCACCATAGCAGGAAGGAGAACAGAAGAAGAAAGGAGAAGAAGAGGAGAGCGAGCTACAAGAATTTCTTGGCCTCCTTACCCTCACCCCACTCCAACTCCACCATATGTAGGGGAAGTGTTAAGAACAGAATACAGGGGTTGGGCTATGGCTCAGTGGTAGAGCACATTTAAGAATCTAGGTTCCATTCTCAGCACCAAAACAAAACAAATAGTAGAAGTGAAAGAGGAAGGCACAAAGCTGAGAGGTGCCAGGTGATCCCTTTACTCCTTTGAACTTCTTTGCACTTTACTGTTTGGACCAGAAACCTGGTCTTTAAAAAGTCTGATTTCTTTTTCTGTGGACTACCTTTTCTCCTCAACTAAATAGCTTTCTCCCCGTTTTACCTGTCTCCCAGTTCCTACATAAGAGGTACTTTGAGCATTTGGTAGAATGAAATGATTGCATGAGTTCTCTCCGGAGGGCTAGTCTTAAGGAGAGAATCATGGTGGGGCACCACCTGTTTCCATGACAAAGTGCTGCAAGTGACTCAGCCTAACATGCAGTTGTGTTGCTCCCAGTGAGAAAGAGACTATTTACAGAGGCCCTGCTCACTTTGCACTTGACTCAGCCAAAGTGTGCCCATATCGGCTGCTCCTGTTTTGAACGTTTGGAAAGAAAGGTTTGCAAAGTGCCCAAATCTGAGGATTTTGGAACATCACAGAGACACTTTCCAGGGGCTACTATTAGATAATTGTCCTTTTTGTTGCTGTTGTTGTTTGTTTTATTTTTGGTACTGGAGATTGAACTCAAGGGCACTTGGCCACTGAGCCACATCCTCAGCCCTATTTTGTGTTTTATGTAGAGACAGGGTCTCACTGAGTTGCTTAGTGCCTCGCTGTTGCTGAGGCTGGATTTGAACTTGTGATTCTCCTGCCTCAGCCTCTCGAAGTGCCACCCCGCCCAGCTGTCCTTTGGTTTCACCTTCTGCTGAAGAGCTCCAGTGAATGTTCTGGAAGATGTCTGCTCAAAGTGTTACCCTCATCCTCAAATATTACTGAGTCCCAAATTGTGCTATACTGCGTTGCATATTGGGAACACACGTTCCCACTCTTGAAGGCTTACAGTGACATTGAGGAAACAGGACCAACATTCGAAGTTAACTCTCAACATATCAAATGGTGAGACAAATGACAAGTTCTACTAAAGCTCCAAGGAGGAAGGGGTTGCTCAGGACTGGGCTCATACAAGAAAGCTTACTAGAACCTGAAATAGACCTTGCAGAAAGGGTAAAAGAAAAAGAAAAGAAAAAAAATTGGTACTGGGGATTAATTGAATCCTGGTATGCTTTACCAATGAGGTACATCCCCAGCCCTTTTTGTTGTTTATTTGTTTATTTTTATTTATTTATGTTTTGGTACCAGGAATTGAACCCAGAGGGGCTTAACCACTGAGCCACATCCTCAGTCTTTGTGTTTTTCATTTTGAGACAGGGTCTATGCTAAGTTGCTACTGCTAACTTTGAACTTGTGATCCTCCTGCCTCAGCCTCTCAAGTTGCTGGGATTATAGATGTGCTCCACCATGCCAGGCTTTTTTAAAATTTTGAGACAGGGTCTCATTAAGTTGTTGAGGGCCTTGCTAAGTTGCTGAGGCTAGCCTTGAACTTGAAATCCTCCTGCCTCAGCCTCCTAAGTGGTTGATATTATAGGCAGGAGCCACTACACCTGGCAAGAAAGAGTCAAACTTGATTAACTAAAGAGGAAAATATGAGGATGTAGCTCAGTGGTAGTACAGCACTTGCCTAGCATTGGTGAGTCTTTAGGTTTAATTCCCAGTATCATAAAACAAAATGAAAATCCTAAAGAAAAAAATATGTTGGAGGGAAGGTTTCATATGGTCATATAAAGATGGAAAATGTTGCCAGGAACAGTGGCACACATCTATAATCCCAGCTATTCAGAGCCTGAGGCAGGAGGATTGAAAGAAGGCTAGTTTCAGCAATTTAGTGAAACACTGTCTCAAAAGAAAAAGTTTAAAAGGGCTGGAGATATAGCTCAGTGGTAGAGCACTTGCCTAGAATGCGTGAGGCCCTGCGTTCAATCCCCAGTAACAGGAAACAAACAAATGACAACAAGAAAGAAAAACATAAGACTATCTGATGATAGAGGGAATGATGGCTAGGCTAGGGTAGGGGAGCTTGGAGTTAAGGAGGCTAGTTAGGAGAAGTTACAGTGGTAACCAGGTGCTGTGGCACTCACCTGTATTCCCAGTTACTCAGGAGGCCGAGGCAGGAGAATCACAAGTTCAAGTCCAGCCTCAGCAATTTAGCAAAACTCTCAATCTCAAATTAAAAAATAAAGAGAGCCAGCTGCGGTGGCGCATGCCTGTAATCTCAGTGGCTCAGGAAGTTGAGGCAGGAGGATCTCGAGTTCAAAGCCAACCTGAGCAAAAGTGAGGTGCTAAGCAACTCAGTGAAACTCTGTCTCTAAATAAAATATAAAATAGGGCTGGGGATGTGGCTCTGTGGTTGAGTGCCCCTGAGTTCAATCCCTGGTACCAAAAATAAATAAATAAATAAATAAATAGGGTTGGGGGTGTAGCTTGGTGGTAGAGTGCCTCTGGGTTCATTTCCCAGCACTAAAGGAGAAGAAAAAATTGTTTCTGTACCTTTTATTTATTTATCTATCGGCAATGAGGATTGAAACCAGAGGTGCTCTACCCATGAGATACTCCTCCAGCTCCTTTTATTTATTTATTTAAAAAAATTTTTTTTAGTTGTAGATGGACACAATATCTTTATTTTATTTATTTTTATGTGGTGCTGAGAATTGAACCCAGTGCCTCACACATGCAAGGCAAGCGCTCTACCACTGAGCCATACTCCCAGCCCCCCTTTTATTTATTTATTTTTAATATTTTTTTAGTTGTAGATGGATGCAATATCTTTATTTATTTATTTATTTTTATGTGGTGCTGAGGATTGAACCCAGAGACTCATGCATGCAAGGCAAGTGCTCTACCACTCAACCACAGCCCCAGCCCCTTTTATTTTTTTATTTTGAGACAGAGCCTTGCTAAGTTGCTAAGTGCCTCAATAAATTGCTGAGGCTAGCCTGGAACTTGTGATCCTCCTGTCTCAGCCTCCAGTACTTCTGGGATTACAGACATGTGCTGCAGTGCCTAGTCTGGGAACATTGTTTTTTTGTATGGTCCCTTGGGCCCCTCCTGGACCAGGCCCATGCCCTGTGGCAGGGCAGCATCCATTCTCATTGTTGTATTCATGTCACACAGGTGACCAGACACTTTGAACATTGCCCCCAGGATGGAGATGGTGTAAGGCACCAGGAACACTTTAGACCTCCTACTTTCTCCAGTCTTTTCTCCAGGAGAGAGGGTGGAAAAGAAAGTTGTACTATTGCCCGCTGACCTCAGGCAGTTCACTCTGCCCTTTTGGACTTTATCTCATTTAAATCAGACAATAATGCTTTATTTAACTGAAGGCAGAGAATTGGAATACAGAGAACTGGAATGCAGGCTATCTTGATGATCTTTTTAACTCTAAGAGTTGCTTCTCCCATCCCCCTGTGTTTTCTGACTTCTTTTGGTGCTGGGGATTGAACTCAGAGCCCCGGGCTTGTGAAGCATGTGTTCTACCACTGAGCTACACCCCCAGCCCCCACACCCCTTATTTGGTCTTAAATTCTTCTTTGGAACTTTCCAACATATATTCTTTCCCAACAGTGATTTCATCCTCGAATGGGTAAAACTACTTGTTGGGGTTCCCCTAGTGGCCTTATAATTCCCCCAGAGCCTCTCAGAAACGTGATTGAAGCCCAGAAGGAAAGGTCTTCAAAACTGACCTTGACAAAAGAAGTATGGTTGAATTAGGTGTATATTGCGTCCCAACTAATGTCATGTCCACTCTTGTTTCCTCAAGTAGGGAGCAGGGTCATTGTAGGCAATGAAAAGCTTTGAAGTAAGAGCCATGGGTATCACCACAACGTGAACCAGCCTCTACTCCACTTTTCTGCTCCGGAGGAACACCGTCAAGTGCCTTGGCGGTGCCTCGGTTTCCCTCAGTCACAGAATCCCAATCATAACTCATCCCTCACCCCACCCATCCCCAGTGCGAGGAAGCACCAGCGATCGGTTCTCTAGCTCCACCTCTCGCTACCGGGTGGGACCAAAGGGGCTTCTCCCCTTCCCTTGGCTTCTCAGGGGTGGAGCCCACCTGTGCTCCGGGGGCGGGGCCTCGGCGGAGGCGGGACAGGTGGGGTGTGAGGTAGTGCGCAGAGCTGGGAGAAAAGAGCTGGAGCTGACCGAGGCGAAAGGAAAGGCAGGCGACGGGCGGGCACCTCGGGAAGCCTCCTTTTGGGTAGCTTGTAAGAGCGAGCGAGCGAACGAACGAGGAGGGAGGGAGGCAGAGAGCTTGCGACGAGGAGAGGCGTGGAGAGGAGAGCCGAGCATTGAGGACACTCAGTGGAGGAGGAGCCGGGCTTTGCTGTAGAGAGACCTTCGAGGCGCCCGCGCAGCCTGAGACCCCTTGCTTACAGAGCATGAACGGGAGCCCCGCTGGAGAGCGGCCGGGGAGGACGGCCTCGGCAAAGCCCTGAGACGCTGGGCTGGGGTTGGGGCTCCAGGCGCCCTGGGCGCTGGGCCCGGCCGGGGGGCGGAGGCTGGGTGGGGAGCAGCCCGCGCTGGCGGCGGCCGCCTCGGCGCAGCGCCATGGGAAGCCCCCGGGCCGCGCTGCTCCTGCTGCTCCTGCGCCCGGTCAAGCTGCTGCGGAGGCGCTTCCGGCTGCTGCTAGCACTCGCGGTGGTGTCCGTGGGGCTCTGGACTCTGTATCTGGAACTGGTGGCATCGGCCCAGGTCGGCGGGAACCCCCTGAACCGGAGTAAGTAGCGCCGGGAGGCTTAGGGACAGCGCGGAGGTGGGAGGAGGCGGCACCCGGGGCTCGCGCGTTGAGGGGACCAGCCTCAACATCGGACCCGATTTCCAACTCGTTCTCCTCTCCAGGTGCCCGGCGCCGGCCTGCGCCTACTGGGGGAGAGAGGCGGGCGGGGATGGGGAGCAGCTTAGGGGTCCGAGTTCCGAATTCCGGAGCACAAGCCTGCCTGCTGGGCCATGTGGGGCCGGGACATTCTCGGGGATCCTCGCTTCTCCCCTCGGAGAGCGACGCAAAGAGGTCAGGGTTTGCTCTGCCAAAACGCTGGCGGAGACGTGGGGCACCTCCCACCTCTCCAGGCTTGCAGCTCCGCGGGAAAAGAAACGCCGTCCACGCGTGGGCTTGAGGTTCGCGTCTAGGATGCCTTGGTGGTCTCCACCCAGGCCGCGCGCTCCAGTCGGAGCGGCCCAAAGTTTGTCCACCCTCTTGTCTTTGGCTCGCTGCGTTTCCTCTCCTGCTGTGTTTTCTGGGGTTCTTTTTCAGCAATTCCTTAGAGAGCCACCCCATCTTTTTCCATCCCATGCTTCTTTCCTCCTCCAAGCCCGGTCCTCTCCCCCCAAGTTTCCCACCACCTCTCTGTGCAGCCCCCACTAGTCGTCCTGGTCACCTCCCTGTTAGTTTTATGAAGCCCTCCTTGCAAATCCTACAAAATCTGCAAACTCCAGAAGAGGATGGACCTCACAGTGGACCCAGTAGTGGGTAGAATCCTATGTCCATTTTTACTGCCAAAGTCTCTTGATGTTTCTGTGCCTCAATTTCCTCCTAAGAAAATGGGAGGAAGTAGTCTCTTTGCCTCTCTACTTCAATAGGTGTGACGCTACCAAAGTGCCTTTCAATCGACTTTTGATGGACCTTAAGAAAGTAAAAGATCAGTGTAATAGCCACAAGGAGCGGACAAATTCCCAGAATGATGAGGTGCCCTTCCCCAGCCTGAGGGGCCCAGGTTCCAAGTTCTAGCTCATTTTCTCCCATGGCTTCACCTTCTCTTTTCTTAAATGTCAGACAGAGAAAATGCTCTGACCTGTAGTTGTGTTAACTCCTCTCCCCAGAGCTGGGTGTGGTGCTTTGCCTGCTGTGGCCAAAAAAGAGGCAATTACTAAGGTCAGTAACTGAGCGAATTCAGGTTAGAGATATATATTTATGGTCTAATCTCTTACTCTGTGCCTGTGGAAATAATTCTGGGTGTGTTAAGACTGACTCTGTCACCAAGCAAAGTAGCTTGGGCAATCAAGGGAAAAACTGACAGTTTTTCAAATCAAAGAAATTTAGTCTAAATGATCTCCAAGGTTCCTTTCAGTCTGGATCTTAGTATTGTATGGCCTTTGCCACTTGAGCATTTCCAGGGCCAGAGATCCCAGGACATATGGAGGAAAGCTGTTTAGCCACAGTCCCACAGCTCTACCTAGAATTCTGAGGAGCCCAATCTGCTTTCTCATAGCTAGTTCTTCCCTCCCTTGAACCTCTTTACCTCTACATGGCAGTTACTTAGTCCCAAGTAGCTGAGCTCCTTGGAATGCACCCAGATGGTAGGCCTGGGAGGAATCACCCTTCTCTCCTCAGGATATACCTTCCCAGTATGGCCTTCGTTTTGTTCTGTTCATGTGGCAGTCAGTGGGATCCTCTGCACAAATTAAAGACAGAGAGGAAGTCAGTTGTTTTGTGACTCTGAAGTTAGTGACCTCCTTTCTCCCCACTCCCCACTTTTACTTCAGGTGTGCTTCCTCCTCCAAGACCAAAACCTGTTTGTTGCCATGATAGTAATCTCACACTCTGGCTTCCAGTTTTTATTGCCTGTTGGTTTTCTCATCCTGGTCAGTCAGTTCTTGGGGTCTCTTGGGTTCTCCTAGTGGACAAATCTGACTTGGTTTCTTATTCGTTTCTTTTTTCAAAATGAACCTTCTCCAGAAAAATGCTCCCAACTTCCTATTCCAGAATTGACTTTCTGTTTCCCTGTGATTTTTAACAAGAGGCTGAGCCTGGGCACTGATGGATCTCTTCTTTCCTCTTCTCAGTCTCATAGAACCTTGGAATCCATCTGCTATGCAAAGTGTTCAACTCTTTCCTTGATTTACTTATGGAATGAGATTTAGACGGTGGATATGGTTTCTGGCACCTTGCCTCCCATCTCTTTTTTGTTGTTTAAAAACCCCAGACATTTTGCATCGAAGTTCCTTTCTGTCCTATAGCTCTTACTGTCAGCTCACAGCTATTCCTTTGAAGGGAGAGTAGGGGAGAAGGAATTGGGAAAGAACAGATAGGAAAGAGGTTGCTAGCATTCCCTCCTGAACACCCTAGCACATCAATGGCAACCAGAGCAGTAAAACTGCTCCTTTTAGAACTGTACCCCGGGGCTTTGACCATAACAACCAGAGCCCCATCTTGGCCCTGCTTCCCAATAAGCCACTCTGCCTCCTCTTTCTAGCAATCTCTGCCAACTCACTCTACCACCAGCTTGCCTGTCATCTGTAAGGCCAGCCTCCATTGCCCAGAACCTGTCATTTGCCTGTCCCTGTGTGAGGGGCATATTGGTCTAGCACTGGAAGAAGTGTACAGAGAGATGGCAGTCACAAACTCCAGGGTGGTAAAGTAATGACAGAGGAGCATGCTTCCTGCTTCATCTTCATGAAATAACCCCGTAGTTTTAAGATATGGATGGTGTGCAATTTGAGCTCCATTTGTAGAAAAAGATACAGCCACAGTTGGGCTAGCATCAGAGAAAAACCACCAGAATCATTAACAAATAGAAAATAGGTCCTTGGACAAAAGAATTAGGGCTGTTCATTCACTTATTTACACAAATATTTATTTAGTGTATACTTGAGTAAAGTATTGTGCTAGGTCATTTAGATGTGATGACCAGGATATAGTTTCTGCTCCCTATAGCTTTCCATCTAGGATGAGAGCAATGTGTTTATATAAAATAATCAGATTACAGGGGCTGGGGTTGTGGCTCAGTGGTAGTGTGCTCACCTAGCACATGCTGAGGCACTGGGTTCGATCCTCAGCACCACATACAAATAAATAAATTAATTAAAGGTATGTGTCCATCAAAACTAAAACAATTAAAAAAAAAATAATCAGATTACAAAATAGTCATCAAGTTTTCTAAATGTAGAACCCAGACATTTCTGTGATGCTTCAGGAAATGGGGCACAGCACTCAATCCATTTCATGAAAGTGGGGACATTTGCAGAGATCCTGAGGAGCTGATAGAATTTTGATGGATTCCAGAAAGAAGGCTATTCCAGGGAGAAAAAATAGCATAAACAAGTCTAAGAGTCATGGAAAAGTTAGTGTTTGGGAATATTGAGCAGCTAGGTTGGGTAGGACAAAAAGTAGAAAGGAGAATAGAGAACAATACTAATTGTGAAAAATTTTGAATAACAGTCTTTTTTTTTTTTTTTTTGGCACCAGGGATTGAACCCAGGGGCACCTAACCACTGAGCCCCCCCAGCCCCCCCCTTTTTTAAAAATATTTTTTAGTTGTATGCAATATCTTTTATTATTTATTTTTATGTGGTGCTGAGGATCGAACCTGGTGACTTATGGAT